>VMDR010002461.1:0-91529 GCA_007922815.1 Macrotus californicus
CGGGAAGCCGAATAAGTAGTGCTCACATTTGTATGACTCGTTCCTGGGATAATGTCACGGCTCTTTGCGCACAAGCCAGACTCCAAGCGGGTGGGGTCTGCTCTCCTTACCACCCGGCTCTCAACACAGAGCCTCCTTCGGGTGGGTGGACAGGTAGACAACAGACATGAAACACTAAAACAGTTTCTCAACAACCAACCGAGGTGACAAAAACAGTCTAAATAAAGCTGGATGGTCAACTCTCTTTTTGTGCTGGTTTATTTGAAAAATGCGATGCACTTATTTAAGTAGGTTGATGAGATCTGTTCTCTGCATCCGCGCCATTCCATGCAGGGAAAATGTGTGCAAGTGTGGCTATGCCCAGAGCCAGCACATCGAAGGCACCCAGGTCAACCAGAACGAGAAATGGAATTACAAGAAACACACCAAGGAGTTTCCCACTGATGCCTTCGGGGATATTCAGTTTGAGCATCTGGGCAAGAAAGGGAAGGTGAGTGTTGGTTTCCTACTCTCACTAGCTAACGCATGTACTAACACCGCTTGGGCTACCTGGAGTTACCTTGAACTGTCCGATGGTTTGGAGGCAGGAGAGATAGGCACTCCATCCAAAAACTAGGACAACAAAAGAAAACCTTGTGAAAGTATAAAAGCTGAGATTCGGTTATGTGCAACGGGAAACTGAGGTGGTGAATGGCCCCTCCCCCAGTGGCCTGTGTCCTCCCCTGCACAGTCATGGAATGCCCGCATGCACCCTCCCTGCTGCCAGAGGCCTGGTGTGTGGGCCGCGTGTGGCATTCTCGAGAGTGCCTACGGCCCTGAATGAGGTCTGCACACACCTGCTGCATGCCCACATTGCAGGCTCTTCCACGGGGTTGTACAACAACGTGTGCCGAGTTCCGGGACAGAACCATTCACAGGCAGCTGGAAGCCGGGGCCCTGACCCCTGACCCCTCCTCCCCACCTCTGAGCCCTGTCGTGGAAGCCCCGGGCGGTGACCTGGCTCTCTGAACTGCGGTCTCTTCCCAGGTTCCTGGCCCTGGGATGGCCGGCGTGTCTCTAGTCACGCAGCACTCCCTCCCCCTGCCCTGTTCCGCAGTATGTTGTCACCTCGATCACTGGAGGGTGCCCTGAAACGTACCGTAGACCCCACCCTGTGTCGGCTGCAATGAACACACCTCCCAGGTGCCCCATGCTTTTGGATAACGTCCCAAGTTCTCCGGCTGGCTCGGAGCGGAGCGCCCTTTGGTGGTCCTCCCACACGCTCCCAGTCCACTGCTGTCCTTCCACTTGCCCACGGGGACCTGCCTTCCTGGTCCCGTGGGAGCAGGCAAACCCACCAAGCAAGTCCCCTGATCAGGAGGGCGCGCGGCGACGCTGACGCCTCCGCTCTTCCCCACAGTATATCCGATTGTCCTGCGACACAGACGCCGGAATCCTCTACGAGCTGCTGACCCAGCACTGGCACCTGAAAACGCCCAACCTGGTCATTTCTGTGACGGGAGGCGCCAAGAACTTCGCCCTGAAGCCGCGCATGCGCAAGATCTTCAGCCGCCTGATCTACATCGCGCAGTCCAAAGGTGCGCGGTCCCCGCCGCGGGACCGCCCCAGCCCACGGGGCTGCTGGGGCGCCGGTTTCCGTCTCTGTAGGCTGCGCACGGGCTTCGGGGGCAGAGCGGGGTTCTCCTGAGCAGTTTCTGCACAGAACCCAGAACTAGATGGCTCATCACTGTCTTAGAAAAAGCGAGATGCTCAAATGAGTGGACTGGGAGCGCTGGCAGGTGGTGGTGGGGGGGAGGGTGGTCACAAAGTAACTTTAAAGTCAGCGTGAAGGTGACTTCATTTTAAAGTGGGGTGCAGCCGACTGTGCGCGCGGCACGGGAGCCCTACTCAGAGCCAGCTGAGCCCTTGTTCTCCCTCGGCGACAGGCGCTTGGATCCTCACCGGCGGCACCCATTACGGCCTGATGAAGTTCATCGGGGAGGTCGTGCGAGACAACACCATCAGCAGGAATTCAGAGGAGAACCTCGCGGCCATCGGCATAGCGGCCTGGGGCATGGTCTCCAACAGGGACACCCTCATCCGGAACTGCGACGTCGAGGTAGGGGCGGGCCGGGAGGAGGTCGTCAGGTCACGTGGGGGGAAGGCCACCGGGTGGGAGGAGTCAACTCACCGGAAAGTCGGATTTTGCAGGGAAGACCTTTGGGACCTTAGGAATTCAAAACGAGGCTGATGATAATCAAAGAACTCCGGGAAGGGGTTGCCAATGGATGTGTTTGGTTCTTTAAAATCTGTTCCCAGCGAATCCGGTTAGAGTGACATTCTTTATTCTTTATACCCATGACCCGAATCCATCACAAGAGGCTTGAGCCTGGTGTCATATCTTACTTCTTGGTCACACTCGGGAATTGAAGTCAATGATGCAGGCCCTGGTTCACTCAGCATGAGGAGGCGGCGAGGCAGCCGCTGCCCCGAGTTTCCTGTGAGCACACTTAGTCGTGTCTGCGATATAAGACGGACACATGGGGTTTGTCTCAAGTGTGAAGACAGCAGTGAGCTGAGGACCTCCTTAAGCCACAGGTGTTTCTGACTCGGAAGCTGTGGGCCAGATGCTCAGAAATTCCAATTTAACCTTCCCTCTGGGACTCCTGAGCAGTTCACATGGTACATGTTTAGGATCTGGGGAATTACTTTGTTTTGTTTTATTTTTTAAAGATTTTATTTATTTAATTTTATATGGGGGAGGGAGGGAGGAAGAAAGGGAGAGAAACATCAATGTGTGGTTGCCTCTTACGCGCCCCCTACTGGGGACCTGGCCTGCAACCCAGGCATGTGCCCTGACTGGGAATCAAACCAGCGACCCTTTGGTTTGCAGGACGGCGCTCAATCCACTTAGCCACACCAGCCAGGGCTGTTTCATTTTTACTTTTAAAAATTATTTTACTTTTGTGTCTGTTGGCATCTTTGAGGTTACTAAGGGGCAGAAGAGAGAGGGGAGGCATTTCCTGAGTGCCTACCAGGAGGCGCATGGTAGGGAGGGTGGAGGGTGGATTCTGCAGACAGGGAAGTCTGGGTGACAGTCACCACTCCTTTTTCACCTGCATAGCCTTAAGAGCGATTCCTTCTCTGGATTTTTATAATAATAGCAACAACCTTGTATTGGTATGGGATAAGTTAATTGAACGGTAGCTTTTATAGTTATTACTAGGTACTCAGCCAGGGATGGAAAAGTGATTTTACATCAAATGCCAGCTTTAGGGGGACCGTGGCCCGAGGGAGGGTATGAGGACAGTGGCAGGCTGGGTGGGAAAGAGCGTGTTATCTATTGGTGACGTTTGTCCTGGGCATGAGAGTCAGCTTATCTGTGGTGGACATGTTGCATTTCTTCGTTCACAGAGTCATGGAACAACCCTGTAAAGTTGGTATTTCTACCACTAAGTTGGAACAACAGCAACAGAAGAATTCAGTGTTTCCCCGGTGGCAGGGTGTAGGGCCCATTCTCTCAACACGTACGCCTTGAAATGAGTATACATATAGATTAAACTGAGTGCTCCAATCACTTGGGAATTAAGAACCAAGCAGACGACTTTCTTGTCAAATAACTATTGATTCAATAATAAACTTTCAAAAATATAATCGCTGATCACTTAGCATTGAAAATGAAAACATTATATATTAGGACTAATGATAGATGGCCAAAGCTGCACTCAGAGTGAAGTGCATAGCCATATAATCCTTACTTCTCAAAAAATAAAGAAAATAGTTCAATAATAACAATAATACCATTTATACCATAAACAAACATTTATTTAACAGCACTTACTATGTGTTAGGTTTTGTTCTGGATACTTTACATATATTAACTCTTTAATCTTCCCCACAGTCCTGGGAGTTAAGTACTACTCATTATGGTGAGGAAACTGAGGCACAGAAGAAGTTAGAAACCTCCTTAACTCATATAGCTAGTGAGTGGGAGAGCCGTGGTTCATGGTCTTTTAACCACTGTAGTATTCAAGTTAATAGTCTTGAAAAGTAGTAACACCCACTTGTTGCAGTCCCGGCCCGCAGGATCATGTGTTGTTGTGGAATGCTTGTCCTGTATCCCTGGACAAGTGAGGAACAAATTCACACGGACTAAAGGAATCCGGTGGAGAAAAAGGGATGCTAGCCACTCTCTCAGAGAGAGAGTGCTAGGGCTTGTGTGGCCGCTCTCTCTCAGAAAGAGAGAAAGGGACTGGACTCCTCTCCTGCACAGGCTGTTATTGACACTCTAGGTACATTACATCCAGGATGGTTCTCATTAACTATGCACAGGTTCACTTTAGGTGGTTACCATAACAAAAGAAAGAATGTTGCTAATCCCTTCAAGACAAAGGTCATTTGCAAATGTAAAGGGAAAAGAGGTTGAACTGGTTACACCCCAACTTGAGAGGTTTAGCATAGATTTTAGGAAGTTACTTTAAAGATATGCAGTAAACATTTGTTGCCTCAATTCAGGGTGAGGGAGTTTTTAGCAAAAGCAAGTCTCAAAGCGGCCTAGGTACAATGCAGGCCTGATTCCCCACGGGAGACCTATTCACAGATGTTCCCTGCACACCACGAGTGTCTGTCTGCGTTCAGAACCAGAGCTGAGCCACCTGATCACATCACACATGGATAGGTTCCCTATACCCACTAACTTAAGAAGAACAGGAGGAAAACACTAATATTTAATCAGAAATAAATGAGTTAGAAAAAAGGAGCGAGAATAGAAATAGTCTTTATTCTCTGAAGTAACTTTAGCAATTTAAGTAATAAATAGACCCAATAACCAACTATAATAACACACACCGAGAAAAACCGTGGTTGCTGCGTACGTGTATGGAAACACGTACGTGTGGACGCCGGTGTGCTGTCCTTTCCCGAATGGCATCACTCTCACTGAGTTCACTGAAAAGAGCAGAGGCCATGGCATAGGAACGGGGTGGGGAGTGTGATCCTCACACTGTCATCAGTCACTTATGTAACCATAGGGAAGTGACGCAGCCATTCTGAACCGTCATTTCTTCATGCTAAGATGAAGGCCTGTGCTATGACATCTCTAGGATGTTCTGAGCTGAGGAATCTGGGGGGGTGGGGGGGTGGGCATCAATGTAGCTGAACCCAACAGGTTAGCCTTCATCGGGGCGTAAGGAAATGGTGTCAGCATTTTGGCCAGCACACAGAATGTCAAAGACAAGTCTCTGTGTGCCTTCCAGGGCTTCTCAGCACAGTACATCATGGACGACTTCAAGAGAGACCCTCTGTACATCCTGGACAATAATCACACCCACCTGCTGCTGGTGGACAATGGCTGCCATGGACACCCCACGGTGGAAGCGAAGCTCCGGAATCAGCTGGAGAAGTACATCTCCGAGCGCACCATTCAAGGTCAGGACTTGGGGAGAGGGATGTTGGATGCATATAATAATCAGAGCAGCATCAGTGCACCTGTTACTGAGTGAAGTGTGGTGCACCCACCTGGTTAGGTGTCCCACTGCCAAAGAAGAGCTGTTACGTCTGTTCCTTCTTCAACACACTAGGAGTGCTTTGCTGGGGTCGCTGTGACAGGTACCCTTCAACATGCTGGAGTGATGACCAAGGCCACCTGGTCCCACTCTGGTCTGTCAGATAGAAAGCCTGCTGTCTCTTCTGCTAGATGACACTTCAGGACAAATAAAAATGCATGATGGCAAATGTGAGCTGACAAAGCAATGCAATTAGCTAGTGTAGAAATGACAGAAACCAACCCACTAGATCAACAGCTGAGTGGCTACCTCTTTGAATCTTGGCTGCTTCTAAACAATAGAACCGTCAGTGAGGGGAGAACACAGCATTGAATGAAAGCCAGTGTTTGCCGTGGAGAGTGACACGCTCTTCCTGTTGTTGAGACGTGTCCTGGGGTGGAACCAGATTGCTGGTGATGTGGGGACAGATTTCACCGCAGGGGCCTGTTGGGGGTGTTCACGCTCACGCTCACGCTTGCATCAGTGTGACAGACAGGCAGGGAAGACCTCTCCACCTGCAGCATTCTCTCTCCGTTGAGAGGATGCAGTTATGCGGATTTTTCACCCGCTCAGAAAAGCATAGGATTGTGCAAACGCGTGAGCTATTGTGAGGATAAACTCCAACCCGGCCTAACATATGTCAGCAAAAGTACGTTCTTTACCGACTTGAGCGTTTCAAATTCCAGTAGCAAGTTGCAGCATGGCCTGTGCCAGGCGGGGATAGTTTGGGGCCCAAAGGCACACACTGGTAGTCATGCAGGAGTACAGGGTCCCGTCTGTCCGTGAGACCCGCACGCTGGGCTCACAATGCAGGAGCCCTGGTCCCGCTCTTCCTTGAGGTGGGTGAGTCTTTTTTTTTTTTTTTAAATAAAGAATCGGTGTAGTTTATTTGGTTAAAAATATTTCTACAGGTGTATCATTATTTCCAAATGTGGGGCTGTGACCACAATGTAGATGGTTATTGATCAGCTCAGCTGTTCTGTGCTGAGTGAGCATTTCCCATGAGCCCCACATCAGTTTTGCCCTTTGTGTTTTACAGATTCCAACTATGGTGGCAAGATCCCCATTGTGTGCTTTGCCCAAGGAGGTGGAAAAGAGACTTTGAAAGTGAGTCCCGGTGCGGTCTTCCAGAAGACTAGTTAACAAGCTCACTCATCAAGTTCGTATTTTCAGGGCTGTGGGGCTCGCCTAACCTAACTGCCCGATTTGTTTTACCCCGGCAAGTAGGTAGCGTTCCACCCCCCTCACACACAGTGTTTCCCTGGAGGCTGAGGGTGCTTCCCCAGCTAGGATTTAGGAGGAGAGTTTGAAGTGACATGAATGACCTGACCACTCATTGTTGGCTTTGGCCGTCAGCCTGCCAAAGAGAAGGGACTATGTTAACTCCTGAGACTTAAAGATCACGGCCAGCATGTATCCGCATGCCACCCCGTCTGTGTGGAGATGATCAGACACACACAGGTTGCCCCCAGTCGCTGTTCCCGGACCCCCTAGAGCCCACCCTGGGGTCTCCTGGACATTCCACAGGAAGGCATCTGAAACCCTAGTGATTCTGAGATCTTGGAAAGCTTCTCGAATGATTCCGCACTTGCTATGTTGAGCAGATGAGCGTGAATTCTGCCCCCCACCCCATCCTTGTAGGCTTGGTGTCGCTGAGTTCCTCTGGCCCGCAGCCAGGCTTCCATTTGACTTCTTAGAAGGCATTAGTGAGACTGCAGGCTACTCAGTACTTGAAGGCATGGTCATCATCCTCATGAGCTCATTTTTCCGGGAACAGGACATGCAAGAAAGTACTTCTAACTCCCTCTTGTAGTTCTTCTCCATGTGGACTTGCCTGTCACTCCATTTTCCCCTGGCTGCCTTTAACTCTAAGACAGGGCTAGATGCTGGCTAGACACCTGGCTTCCTTGACCCTGCCCTCCCTTTACCACAGTGTACCCTTCCAGTTACAAGTGTGTGGCGAAGTTATTTGGAATCTTATAATCTAGCACATCTCTTTATCCTTTTACCCAACAACGATATTTTTCTTTCATTCATTCATTCATGTGTTCATCAGCAGGTATTTATTGAGCACCTATTATGAGCTATGCTACTGAGACCATTGTTAAATTGAAATAGAGATTCCTTTTCAATGTGAGGTTGTCAGTATGTGATTGCTTGAAGAAGCAGCAGCCACATAAAAGAGGAAAAAATGGAGAGAAAGTAACTGAAAGATGGTTACATTTATTATCGCTCTCTGAGATTTCAGATTTAGAATCCAGACTTTCAGAGAGCTGCGCAGGCCTGGGGTATGGCGTTCCTGTAGCCTTTTCCAGAAATGTCAGCTCAGCCGATGCACAGTCCAGGACTCGGAGCACAGGAGAGAGGAGAGGAAGAGGGACCATGCCAGCTGAGCATCCCTTCGGCTCTCTGCCTCCTTCCCTTCCATGCCTCTTCATCATCCCCCTCCCACCCCTGCACAGCCCTTAGTGCAGGCAGTGCGGGGCAGATGGCTCCCTGGCCTGGTCTGGGAGTCAGCTCTCTGCTTGCTCTGATGAAGGGACCACACACTGCAGGGCAGCATCTCCTTGAAGGGAGGAAATTGAGTCTTGGCTAAAGGCAGGTGCTCCACCACTTCTCTGTACCTGAGTGTGGGCTCTTGATCTTGCTGTGAAGGGATCAGCACTCTTACCCCTGACCCTCCTCTGCTGGCCCCTGCCGTCTTTATACAGGACAGGTGTTCACCCAGGAAGCGAAGATGTTTCTTTTCTCTGTTAATTAAAGGGGCAAAGGCAACTATTTGAGGGGGGGAAGATGAGCCCACATGATACACATGATGTGGCTGCTGCTTTGAAGGTGCTTTCACACCTGAGCGTATGACTGTTGTGAACCTTGGTCACAGATGCGAGCAGTGACATTGGAGAATGCTGTCTTAGGAGCTGCCACTCAGATCTACAGTGTCAGACTTTGGAATGACCGATTTTGTACCGAGGGGTATTTTCAACCGTTTACTTTTGGAAAACGTCAGTGAGTCACATGTGTTCATGTCACGGGATTTGGTGCTAGCATGGGATGTGACGCCCTTGGCTCCTGTTTCTTATTTTTAAAGCCATGGCAAGCATTTGGTTTGCTTCTGACGAAAAATGAAACCCCAAAAGGACATGTGCGGGAATGATGTGTCTGTGTGTTTGGTGACCCACCCTGACTTAGAACCGTGGTCCGAGCCGGGTTCCAGCCATCCTAAGTGTCTCTTCCACCCGCGGCTCTGTCTTCCCTCTCCCAGGCCATCAACACGTCCATCAAGAGTAAAATCCCCTGTGTGGTGGTGGAAGGCTCGGGGCAGATTGCCGATGTGATCGCGAGCCTGGTGGAGCTGGAGGACACCCCGACGTCCTCCGTCGTCAAGGAGAAGCTGGTGCGATTCCTGCCCCGCACAGTGTCCCGGCTGCCTGAGGAGGAAACCGAGAGCTGGATCAAGTGGGTGAGTTGTGGGGGAGACTTTCAGGGTGAAGGAAAGGGCAGCCAAGGTCGTGGGGAGGGAGGACACGTCCAATGCCTACCTGCACTGGCAGCTGTGGGGGTGCTAGACTTTCTCAGTGACTTTGAACCTGTGCTCTGCCTCAAACCAGTTTCTTGGTGGAAATGGAAGCTCCCGGAAGATAAATGACTTGCCAAGTTCCTGACCTCATAAGGGGTAGCGCCTGGGGCTTACAGTCAAGCTCGTCCATCTGCAAAGCTGGGAATCCTTCCGTTAGGCCATGATGTCAACAAATGCGGAGCCGCATGTTGGATGTGGCTGCGGTGGGAGGAACGCAATCCCCGCTAACGGCGTTTTAGAAACGCAGACCCCAAACTGAGTTAGCGCGGGCCTGGATTGGAGAAGCTGTTACCGTGGCATAATTATCTTTCTCAATTAGCTGGCCTGCGATTCAATTCAGAATCTCTCCCCTTTCTCATTAGGTCATGTCAGAAATTCCTTGTTGGAATATCTGGTATGCTTCTTATTGCTAAGCCCATGGGGGTATGTCAATGTGGTGCTACGCCTTTCTTGCTTTTCTCTCTGTGTTGTGACTGCTGTGGCCTTTCATTTTGGTGACTGCTCCGATTCGTGAGAAGGCTCACACGAACATCCGCAGGCACGTGCATATCAGTTCACTCAAAGGTGGCCTTTGGCGTTTGGATCTTTGTAGGTTCGGAGATTTCCCCCCAAAGGGAATAACAGGTGCCAGACAGCCTAGAGTTCTTTCCAGCATGGAGCCCGTTCCATCACGAGAGTCGAAGGTTGGATTTACTATGAATAATAAGAAAATATTCTTGAATTAGATTGGCATTTCCACAGTATTTGGTTGTGGAAGAGCCTCACAATATCAAATTTAGCAAACTGAAGTAGTGGAATGGTGAAGATCGTCTTACTCATGGCCGCCTTGGAAATGAGAAAAATCAACCCAGCCTCCTAGGCTGCCAGGGACTTGTAGCAAATTCACATCCAGGGGGACCCATTGGTCTTGTCTGACTTCAGAGACTGGGCAGTTAGTGGTGATGCCGATGAGGCGTCCAGGACCAGGAGGCGAGTCCTGCCCGACGTGAGCCTCCTTGTCTCAAGCTCAGAGATAAGAGCTCGGATGTGTCTCCTGCAGCTGTGAGCCAGGGCTTGTGCGGGTCATGCCCTGCCCTACAAGCTGATGTTCCTACTTGCGGTACCGCATGTCACAGGTTTTACTAAAAAGGATAAAGCTGGGATTTTCTTTATCTTGGCCAAGGCCAAGTATAAGGGACAGACACAAGAATCGGGTGAATAGAGATCAAAATTTCTTGAACTTCATCGATGACAAAGGTGAAGTTGAGTGATGTGGCTGAGGGGAGCTGCCACAATGCCTCCTCCTGCTGAGTCCCAGAATGAGACCGATGAGCCCACCCAGGCAGAGGCCGGGGCACGGGCATTCTGCAAGGAGTGGATCCCAACAGAGGAGCAGGAAGGGGCTGGCCAGACAAGGCCAGGCTGCCAGTTGGACATGGGACGTCACTCCCCGACCCTGGGCAGGAAGTGCATGGGTGGGGGAAATCCAGGGTGCTAATTCCGATGGCACACCCACTGCATGGAAATGCGTGGTGAGGAAAAGGAGTCTGCCTCCCTAATGTGGCTGTACATTTTCAATTCTCCACGTGTTCAGACTGAAACAGCTGGAGCCATTCCAAGCACATTGACGTAGCAATTCCAAAGTGTGAATATCAGTGTGAGACTGTGTGTATTGAGTGCCATGTTCAAGGTAGTGTCCTGTGATGGATGGAAGAAATTCAGCGGTCAGTTCAAGGATCCCCACAGGGGAGGGAACAGATGACGCTTGACTTACCCACCGAAGATGGCCCGGGGTCCGACCCTGTGACTTTCCTGTTAGTCAGCATGCAGATTAGCCCAGACCGTGATGTCCCTGGGGCCATGCCACCTAAAGGGTCCCTGCACTCTTTATGAAAGACTTTGATTTCTGCTTCAGGGCAGAAATCATCTGACTCAGGCTAAAACTCAGACACCTTTCCCTTTCTGCGATTATAGTACCCTTTCTGGGAGTCATAGCTAACTCATTCTCATCTGATGTGCTACACACATCGTAACTGAAATCATGTCAGGTGGAAGACATACATCAACAATGAAAATTACCTGGCCTTTTAATTACGTACTCATGGGGGCTTTTGCACTTGGTGTAGATTTCCCAGAAGACTGTGCCCAAGAGTAGAATTATTCACTAGTGGATGTATGCATACAGTCAGATATCCATGGAGCAGCCTCCCCAGTGGGTTGTGGGTGATGTCAGTGATCATGTGCACAGCCAGCCCCAGAACCCGGACTCTCAGTGCCTCCAGGAGACCCAGAATTTCCCCGGACCACGTCCTCCACTCCTGCCAGATTTCTAAGACTTATTTCCTGTCACCTCCCCCTCACTTCTCAAGAACTTGACCCCTCATCGGCTCCCAGTCTATCAGCTGGCCTAGCTATCGGCCGTTCCTGCACTTCAAACTCTGGTTTATTTAACTGGTGTTGACCGAGCACGTGCTCTCGGAGGGGTGCTGGAGCTGGCCCTGGAGAAAGAAGCATGCACACACCAGATGGAGTCCTGTCCTCAGAGGGAAAACAGACATTGAGACGCTCGTGTCGAGTGATCACGGTGGAACGCGTTGTACAGTCTTCAACAAATGGGTGTTCTGAGGGCAGGGTGCGTGGGTTCAGAGTGGCATGAGCTGGGGGCGGGGGCCTGGCCAGGCAGGGAGAGCCTTTTGGGTCTCCCCGAGGAGCCGGAAGATGGTGGTGGGAGTGGAAGCTGGTGCGCTCATTAGGAGTCACGACAGGAGCTCCTTGCACACTGTTTGGAGGGTCTGGTCTCGTTCAGGTGGAACAGGAAGTCACCGAGAGGTTTGAAGCAGGGTGAAGGTGCGTTCAGGAAAGCTCACACTGGCTGTAGTGGGTGGTGGTGGGGGGGGCAGGCTGGAGGAGGCAGAGTATGTGCAGGAGGAGAGATGGGCCCCCTGTGGCTATCTCTGGGTCCCCTGGGGTTGCTCTGGGTCCACATCCCCCTCTCCTTCCTCCTTTTCATCTCAAAGGTAAAGATGTCTGAGCCCCTCTGTGCTGCCCACTCCCACGTGTGCCCCAGAATTGTGGGGCCTGGACCCCTCGCCTCGTGTCATTTCTAGCTGGACCCCTTTCCTTCTGCCTGAACAAAGGCTTTCCCTGCATGCTACCACCCTGCTCTGTCGGACTCCCCACGGAGTGTGTTTTCCTGTAGCTTTCTTTATTTCCCGGATGCTACCTCTTCTGAACCAAAGCCTCCAGCACCAGGAAGCTGCAGCCTCAAAGGTCACCTCCCGAAGTCCAAATCCAAGGGTCCTTCTTAGTGCCCCTCTTCCGCCCTTCCAACCTGACCCGAGACTCCTCTCGTCCGTCCAGCCCGCACTCTGTCACTCCAGGTCCTCATTCCCAAACGCTGCCAGGAAAACCCACCACTGCCCCAGGCTCAGTGTAACCACATCCAGACTCGCTTCCTCCCTAGAAGCAGCGCTTCCTCGCCCAGCTCCCACCAAGCTCGCCAATGCCCGAAACTTTGGAACTAGGGGGCTTTGCCTCTCCTCCAGTTCTTTGATTTAAAAAAACGTTTTACAACTAAACATTACAGAAAAATCACACAGGATGATAGAACAAATCCCTTGTCTCTTTGTCTGATGACTGAGCCCTCTCGGCTCTTGTTTGCATTGAGCCTTCCCCTCCGATAGTTGAAGCCCTTATTGGCAATTTTGGTGATTTTCTGTTGCTCTTTCCTCCTTTATTCACTCATTCAGTACTTGGGCACCACGTGTCAGGCTTGGCCACACACACACACATTTACATGCATGTCCGTGCACATGTACACACCCACCTTCCATGGTCAGCGGGTCCTTCAGCTTTTTGATATGTGTGCCCCTGTATTGCCCATATTCTCACAGTGGTCACAGATTTCTTATTCCAATTTGGAAATTCAACTATGGGTACAAGAGCTGCAGATGGGGGAAGGAGGTCCAGAACTTTCCTGTAGATGATATTTTTTAAAAAAGTGGAATAAAAGATTTCTCACCCAAAGAGTGGACTTGATGCTCCTGATGTCTCTGACAACTCTGCTCTTTAAATGTTGCCAGCTCAAAGAAATTCTCGAAAGTTCTCACCTGTTGACAGTCATTAAAATGGAAGAGGCTGGGGATGAAATTGTGAGCAACGCCCTCTCCTATGGTTTGTACAAAGGTGGGTGCAAGCGGCCGCTCTGGAAACTTCGGCTCTGTGTTGCTTTGTTTGACGTGCATTTATTTTTTAACTGGCTTTCGTGAAATATAATCTTGTACTTAATTTTGATTATTACAGATTAGAAGCCAGAATTAACCACCATGGGCGTGCTGAGTTAAACCTCCTTGGTTATGTTTTTAATAAAACAAAAATTTTTATGTCATGGATGTGCTGGTCAAATTCGATCACAGTACTCTTCAAAGGCCTGACTCTAACCCTGGTCCCAACATTTTTTTCCTGTCTCCTCTAGAATGTGATAGAGCCACGGGCGTGCGCCCTAGGGTTCCCCATATAAGTACACACACGCACACACTTCACACACGCCGTTGATCCTGCACCGGTCTCAGGGTTTCCAGATCTCCCGAAGCTTAGCGGTGCAGCTCAGGTTAAAACTCCTCACCTGTGACCTTTGGTGTCTTAGAATTCCATCAAGGTGGATGCCACCTGGAGGAAGTAGAACCTTGGCAAAGACTGCCAAGAGCTGAGCTGCCTGATTATAGATGTGAGGTATGCAGAGCAGGGCAGGGTCCACAGAAAGTGCTGTGTAGACGTTTACTATTTATTAGGATCATGCTTATTGTGCTTGCCAGAAATCTGGCTGTAAGAGTATTTATTGAAATGGGATTATATCTGTAGAGAAACAGATCAGCAGACGTGAGCTGTGGAAAAGACACATAGGACGTTGCTGTGATAGGAGTCATCATTTCGTAATTTAGATGTGGTATGTCAGATATGGGCCTTGAAATATAAACATCTACGGAATCTGCATCTGTGGAAGAAGTATCAATACACCGTAGTTGCAGGGCTAGGCTCTGAGGTGGAAGGACAGTATTATCTCCTGAACTGAGCCTCATCATATACTTTGGGACACGCGGAATATTGATGGGAATGAGTAACACTAAAGAAAAGCGACACTTGCGAGGGTCTGCTCCCTGAGAGCATGCTCAGAATCCCTGTGACAAGTGGCTCTGTCAACTGGCCCTGCGGGATGGCGCCGGCCCTCTTCCTTTGGGCCTGTGGTGAGCCGCTGCTGTCCCACCCCTTGCAGCCTTTAGCACCAACGAGCTGGACAAGGATAACTGGAACGGGCAGCTGAAGCTCCTCCTGGAGTGGAACCAGCTGGACCTCGCCGGCGAGGAGATCTTCACCAACGACCGCCGCTGGGAGGCAAGTACACGGCCCTCCGGGGTCACCCCAGCGTCGGGTCCTGCCCATTTCTCACAAGCTCTCCAGGACTGAATGTTGTAAAGGGCTGGTCCATTCTGGTCCATTCTGGTCCGTCCGTGCTGCCGAGCCTCCCTCCCCTCTGCTGCGGTGCGGGACGATAACGCTGACTTAGTTGCTGTGCTGTGCAGGGGTCATCCCGAAGGCTCTCGTGGAAGAGTGTCTCAGTGCACATTGGCAGCCCTGCGCCACGGCGAGAGGGCGCGAGGGCTGCACGGCGTGGAGGCGCGGAGCTCCTGGGAGCGGGTGGGCGGAGAATGGGGGAACCCGTGCCGGGTGACTGACGCGGGCATCCGAAGCAGATAACTGAAAACGGAGACAGCGGCACTCCAGCTCGATGCCCCTCCGCCCGGCCGCGCTCTGGCGGGAGACTTGCCCGCAGCGAGGTGCGCGGGGGAACGCGCAGCAGCGAATGTCCTGGAGCTGGGCGCGCGCTCTCCCCGCCAACGTGGAAGCTCCACGCCCACTAGAAACGACTTTTTCCAGTAGAGCGCCGTTTCTTCTCACCTTCAGTTTAATCAGAGTTAGTACGCCGCCCTTGCCAGCAGTGTCCTGTCGCGGGCCACCGACCTTAAATCAGCCTCGGGAGCTCTGTTCTGCAGGGACAATCGCCCGCCACCCCGCTCGGACCTGCGAGGCTGTGCGCGTCTGTTTTCAGCGCTCCTGAATTACCCTGAGTCGTTAGTGAGCAGCGAGGACTTACTTAATTGTGTGCACACGTGCAGAGCTGGGAAGGTGCGTGCGTTCTGGAGCTGGCATCCTTGGCAGCCAGGCTCAGAAAACTCATTCAGGCCTACCGTGGTATCACCAGTGACGAGACTCGATGTATATCAACGTGCGACCAATTTTAATAATAGAACGCAGATAGAGTCACAGCTGGGGTTTTTAAAAATTACTTGCCCCGCCAGCCAACGTTACCTTGTGTTTGTGGTCTAAGGAGCCCGACTGCACACGGCAGAGCTTTTGCTCGTTGAAGGGAAGTAGAATTGTACGTAGACCTAGTTAATCGGTCCATAAATGGATGCCTGTGTGAGAAATGGTCTACGTAGGTCAGGCCAGAGGGTGCAAATACGCATAAGCTCAGGCACGTCTTGGACCACACGTTTAATTTCATTAACTCAGCCTAAGACGGTGAAGGGCGTCGGGCACAAAGGTTCAGCGTGCGGATGGGCTCTGGTCGGTGCGACCCTTCCCCTCTCGTGCCTCCAACTCCTTGTTCAGGGGCGTGTGGGACGGAGCCTGCTCGTGCTGGCTCGCAGGAGCTGACGGCTAAAGTTTTAGAGATTTTTGTGAGTCAGTCCTTAAATACCACCATTATTAAAAATTCAACTATATACCCTTAGAACTGAACACATTTTATTGAAAAAAAAAACAAACAAAGGTAATTATCTGTGTTTCTGTCCGTAGTATCTGCCTGTTGGCAACACCCGAGCGCTGTGCTGCCCGGGGCTGCTTTCAGCTCTGCCTCTGATGCAGTCGTGCTGGCCCCTGGACCACGGCTGTGAGCCACACTGGGGGCGCTTGCGCCATGGGCACCGGAAAGGCTACACAGCCGGGCCCTTGTTTTCTCCCAGAGGGCTGGTTGCTGAGTGCTGAGCAGCACACCATCCACAGTGGCGGCCCCTACCCCCTGGGTGGTTGCCATGAGTGGGTTGGATAATGTTTCTGTGCTGCTTAGGGCCTGGGCTCATACTGAGTGCTACATAAGCACTTGTTTATAGATCCGTCAGAATCGTTGGTGTAATGGTAATATTGGGGTGACCTTCCACTCTGCGTGGAGCAGTTTCCTTGTGCCAGCTTCCTTGCCCCTCACACTGACCCAGAGCGAGGATCACCTCCCTTTGCTGGGTAATGAGCCAGGAATCCACGGGGACCCCTGGATGGGGAGGAGGGAGGCTCTTTTGAGGGCTGCTCTGAACTTGAATTTCTGAAAGCGCCTTGACCCGTGTTAGCCCGTTTCATCCCCACAGGCGCCTGTTCCACAGAAGAGCAAACTGTCACCATCTGTGTCGCACATCTGGGTGACGGGAGCAGCAGGCCTGGAGACACACACGTGTCTGACTGCGAAGACTTCCTCTTGCCCACAGGCCTGTGGCAGATCAGGCGTGGCCCGGGGATCTGTCAGCAAGCCAAACGGTCCAACCCGATCTCAGGGTCGTTAAAGGACAGGTTCTGAGGTCGGCTCCAGCACCCTGTGTTTTAGTGCCTCTGATGGATGTCTGAGGACCACTGCCCTATGCTGCCACGTGTGACCAGCAGAAAGGCAGATGGGTTTAGAAGGACATGTGAGACTCTGGGCACCAGGAACAGTTGCCCTGAGGACAGAGGAGAAAGGGTGGTTGCCCTCCTCAGGACAGTCACCTCTTCCTCCCCCTCCCCCACCTGGAGCCTCCCTGTGGGGACCCTCAGGATCCTGGACGGTTTCCTCTCCAGGCAATGTGTGGTCCCCGGGAGTGCAGCGCTAGACAGACACAGGGACCATGACGGCTGCCCTTGGCAGGGGATGCGCACCTAAACCAGGGGCAGGCGAGTCACATGATCAAAGTGGGCAGTGAGGGTGCTGGGCTCCTTGGGGACAGGAAGCCTCGGGCTCCAGAGGCAGCTGCCACTTGGCCCCAGCTGATGGCTGTCCAGGTTGTCCAAGCTTCTGGATTTTAATGCCAGAAATGTGGGTTTTTATGAAACTTCTCATTTTTAACATTGGCAACTGAATCAAATTATAACAAATGCTATGGGGGACAGACAGAACATAGCGGAGAGCAGTTGTGGCCTGCAGACCACGGGTTTCTGTCGGAAGTAAACAGGACTGTTCCTTCATTAAGGAAAACTTCTGTGGGGTAGGTTTTCTCAGGAGCCCAGGGAGTGGATACAAAGATAGATTGTGACTGCCAGGTGTCTCGGTGATTCATTGTTATGTAACACGATCAGACGCCTGCTTGGTGGCATGTGGCCTGATCAGAGACCCTGCTGGCCCCTTCCCCTGTCTAGATGTTTGAACCATCATCCAATGTCGTATTAGAATCGTGAAGATACATTTTATTCTTGAAACAGGAGCTCAAGGGAAGGTGAAGATACTCTTTGTGGCTGGAAAAACTGGGTTGGCCAAAAAGTTCGCTTGTTTTTCCCCCCGTAAGAGGGCCCTCGTAGCACTTAGTTGTCTCTAACGTCATTCGAAACAGTGTTGTCACATTGTGTTGTGACAGCTGTCATGTCAGCCTGCATTTAAAAAAGTTGATCAAAATTGGTGAATTTTTGTGTCGCCATTTTAATTGAAGATGGAAGAAAATGTGCAACGTTTTCGGCATATCATGCTTTATTATTTCAAGAAAGGTAAAAACGCAACTGAAACACACGAAAAAGATTCATGCAGGGTATGGAGATGGTGCTGTGACTGACCGAACGTGTCAGAAGGGGTTTGAGGAGTAGTGTGCTGATTTCTTGCTGGACCATGCTCCATGGTCGGGTGGACCACTTGAGGTTGATGGCGATCGAATTGGGACATTAACTGAGAACAATCAGCGTTCTATCCTGTGGGAGGGAGCCGGCACACTCAGGATGTCCAAATCATGAAGTTGTTGGTGGAAACGAAACATGTGTCTTTTATGTTACGGAAACAACCCACACAGACTCTTTGGCCAGCCCACCACGATGTGGCCGAGAAAGCAGGGCCTGGTGCTCCCGTTAGCGGGCCCAGGGCCTGAGCCCTCTCCCCGCTCTCTCTCCTCAGTCCGAGGACCTGCGGGAAGTCATGTTTATGGCCCTTGTGAAGGACAGGCCCAAGTTCGTCCGCCTGTTTCTGGAGAACGGCTTGAACCTGCGGAGTTTCCTCACCAGTGACGTCCTCACCGAGCTCTTCTCCAACCACTTCAGCACCCTGGTCTACCGGAACCTGCAGATCGCCAAGAACTCCTATAACGACGCCCTCCTCACGTTCGTCTGGAAACTGGTGGCCAACTTCCGAAGGGGCTTCCGGAAGGAAGACAGGAACAGCAAGGACGAGATGGACATAGAGCTTCACGTATGTACTGGCAGAGCTGCCCGCCCGACTCCTCTGATCTTTTGAGTCTCGCCTCAAAACATTTGCCCCGCCTCCACCTCTCCCACCTGCTGCCTCGTTGCCATAAAGTAGCAAACGAATCGGCCTTCTCACCTTTTTCTGCTGCCTTTACTTAAGATGAGTGTCTCTGGTGAGCGTTCTGATGTCTGCTTTCTGCTCTGTGCCCTGTTTCAGATGCCTTGTTGTGGTTTGCCTTGATTGCAAAGCTTGGCGTGGCGCATGCCCTTTCGGAAGGCGTCTGTGGGAGGTGGGGATGCACGAATGCTACCTGCTCCCGTCTTAGCCTTTCGGACGTGACCTGCCTAGAACTGCTCTCTGCTGCCCATGTGAAGGACTGAAGGACGTCCACATTTTTTTTGTGGATAAAAGGGCAGCAGATATTCCCAAAAGGATAACCCAGGTTTCCCAGGAGAGGATGTTGTGAATGCACCCCCCCACCCCCGTTCTCTTGGCCTTCCTATTTTAAGTACACACAGGTCCAGGTCCCAAACGCTGGCACCTGCAACTCTTTGCTGGCAGTCTGCTCTGCTCTGAGCTCGATGCCCCCTCCCCGCATGGACAGATAATTCTGAGGCACATATTCTACGCGGATTCCCTGGGCTGCCTAGCAGGACTGACCTCTGGCTAACCACCATGACAACCTCTTGATCATGCACCTTAACTGGTTCTTTCTTTTTGCCTTTCATTTCCTCAGTCTCTTATGGGTTTTTCTGGGATCACCTCTCAAATAAACTACTTGTCTCAGGGTTGCTTCTGGGGAAGCTAGGTCACTAATCCTTTGAGATTCTAGGATTTTAATATGTGTGTGTGTTGGAAAAACCGAATGACTCGGTGCTGGGAAGAGTTGGAAGTGTTCAGAAAGCTGCTCTTTGTCACCGTTTCTGTTCGAACCTTCCGCAGCATCCACAACTGTGCCCGAACCAATGTGGACCTCGGCAGAACCTAGTTACAGAAGAACAGACACGCAGTGGTTTCCTATCTGGAAGGGCTCCACTGGAAGGCATGGGATGCTGAATAGGGGCAGGGACTCTAATTAACGTATTAGGAATCGAAACTCCAAAGAGATAAGCCATAGCTTTATGTTGTAGTAATTGAGCATAAATTACAATGAAGTTAGAATGTAGTTGGAACAGTTTTTCTCGATGAGAAATCAATTTCCGCGAGGGAATTGCTTTCTCTTCGGCTGTTGGAAGTCACTCAGGTTTTAAATTGTTTTCAGCACCGTTCCCCGTGATACCTCTCTGTCCAGTTTTATGTTGTTCGTTATGATGGATAAAAGGTTTTGTGTCAAGTCACACCACCGGGTGAGTCTCAGAGCTGAGACTCACATCCCCGTGCTGTTAGGACGGACTCACCCACCCAGCTCCAGAGCCTCTGCATGCGGGGCTGTCTCCCAGGGGCTGCATCCCGACCCCGTTTTCACTCTGGGAGCTTTGCGGCGAAAGTGATGCCCTTCGCCCTTGCTGACCGCACACTCTCACCCTCCCAGGATGTGTCTCCTATCACTCGGCACCCCCTGCAAGCGCTCTTCATCTGGGCCATTCTGCAGAACAAGAAGGAACTCTCCAAGGTCATTTGGGAGCAGGTAAGTGTGCGAACCCACGCTGAACATGTGTGTGTGCCCTGCCGTGGTTGATCTGACCACCAGACGCTCACGCCCACTCTAACTCGTCCTCCGTGGCTGGGATGGCTGCTGTCAGGCAAACACATGTGGACGCAGGTGGGTGGGGGAGGAGAGGTCCCTGGAAGGGGGCTTGTGCTTGGGGAAAGATCCAGGAGGCACCTGCTTCTCAGGAGGGTGTCTGGGGATGTCCATGTCTAGCTTTATTGCACAAGGAACAGGAAGGAGAGCCTGGACACAGTCTGCTGTGGGAAACTTCCTGAGATTTTTTTCTTCGTGGTTTAACACATAAGGGTGTTTTGTAAATGATTTATGGGGGTTGAAAAGGGTTACACTCACTCCATTTTCGGAGCATTGAATTGGGTGCTGTCGAGCTGACACACAGTCTCACTTCACACCTCGGGTTCCCCGCGGCCTGATCCACTCGCCCCCTTTGAACTGAGAGTTGGCTGGCCGTGGGTGGTCGGGCGCCCCCCCCAGTCTTGCTGTGGTTTCAGGCGGCACTCGCCTCGCCATTTTCCTCGGCAATGCTGACTTCACGTTCCAGTCCCTTTTACGCACATTGCACATGTTGCTCTCTGTCACGACGGGCAGCTCAGATTTTGCCGTTTCTGCCTTTGCCACGAGTTCGTCCCTGTCGGCCGTTCGTGCTGACTCGGCCACCTCCCAGGACTACCAGTTAGCCCTGATGCTCTCTTGTTCTCCTGCAAGACCAGGGGCTGCACTCTGGCAGCCCTGGGGGCCAGCAAGCTCCTGAAGACCCTGGCCAAGGTGAAGAACGACATCAATGCCGCCGGGGAATCCGAGGAGCTGGCCAACGAGTACGAGACCCGCGCGGTGGGTAAGCCTCCTGGATGGGGTGTCCCGCAGGCGCAGGCATGCTGGGGGCCCACGTGGGTCTGTGGCACTCACGTGCCAGATGGCAGAGGTCAGTGGCATGTCCACGTGCCTTGATCTGATTCATGGGCTGTAGACCGCATAATTGGGGTCCGTGTGTCGTGATGGAAGCCACAGGACCCCGATTCTGGTGCTTGCCAACTTTTCCAAGAGTGCAAGTGGGCAATCTCGGGCTCTCTCACCCCTCTCTCTCTTTCCAGGTCCCGGTCTAAGGAACCCCGCACCACAGGGAGGGGTGGCGTGTGTTGTTTTGGGGGCTATGCAGAGACTGTGACAGGTCTGAGGTTTCACCTGTCTTGCAAGTCATCCAGTTAGCTTGCCAGTTTCACACACACACACACATACATGTACATGTACATGTGCATATACATATGGTGATAGGGCCCCAGACCCCTGGTTTATCACTCAGGGCAAAGGCAGCAGCCAGAGAAGCATCCTGGGCCGGTCGCCCAGGCCCTGACTCCCCTTCAGTGTTGTGAATAAGGGCTACTGTTGCCTGTCCTGCAGCAACTCAAAGTCAGGGGGTGCGGACCTCCTGATGGGGCTGCAGGGGGCCGGCCCATCCTCCCCTCCGGGCGAGATTGCGCAGTGCCTGGAATAAGGTGGGGGGCGGTGCTGAGCATTGCTCTCCTGAGATGTCTGTCCTCTGTTTGCTGGTCAGTGTCCCTGAGCAGAGCTTGTCAGTGACCTTTGCTTGGAAGGCCCTGGGTGAGGCGGGAATGGGAGAACCCAGGACCCATAGCCTCCGACAGCAGGGAGTTTCAGACCTGCTCAGCTGGTGTCTTTTTCAGCTGGGAGTTTTCAGTTTGCAAAACGCAGGAGGTCTGTCTATTGCCATAGCTGATGAAAACAAGCCTGCGCTGGTAAAAAAGGTGTCCGATGACTTAAGACACTAAATTACGTTAATTTCTGACCGACCTCGACTAGGCAGTGGCTCCCAATACTTGTCAGAACCTCCTCTCAGGATGTGCTAGTTTCTTTGTCTCTAGGTCTTGAAGCACATGCACACCCTTAGCAATGGGTCAGTGTTTCTTCAGATCTTCTCGGCCTGTTTGCACTGTGCCTTATCTGCAAAGAAACCTCCCTGAAAAGCCCAGAGTGTAAATGAGATGGGAAGGGGGCAGAGGGCCTGGGTCCCCTCCCCAGTGGCTGAGCCCCACCAAAGCGGGGGCTCCCGGTGCTCAGCGCTGCCCGTTCAGTGTGCATCTCCGGATGCCGGCTACGTGGCAGCTGGGCTGGGGACAGTGTACGAGAGGCAAGCGCCAGTGTTGGGTGAAGAATGACGTGGTGCCGGCATTTTCTAGGCTTTTTGCAAAGTGGACGCTCACACCCTGGCTTTTCTTGAAGTTGGGCGTGGCTGGGGGCAGGGGAGGGTGGGTCCTGGCCAGCAGCCTCAGTCTCCCTCTCTCTGGTGCCCATGCGGCGGCAGAGCTGTTCACCGAGTGTTACAGCAGCGATGAAGAGCTGGCCGAGCAGCTGCTGGTCTACTCCTGTGAGGCCTGGGGCGGCAGCAACTGTCTGGAGCTGGCGGTGGAGGCGACAGACCAGCATTTCATCGCCCAGCCGGGGGTCCAGGTAGACAGCATGCAGTCACCTGCAGAAACGTGCCTTTCGCGTGTCCCGTCAGGTGCTGTTAGTGACCTTAGAAACCACAGTGTGACAGAGAAGCTCCCCTGCAGCAGAAAAGCCGTGGCAGGAGAAGGTGGGGACAGTGCAGGGAGGGTGGCCATGCACAGGCTTCGGGGGAGGCCTTTGTGTGGGGAGGTGGCGCTGGAGAGAGTGTCCCTGAGTGACCGCAAAGCAGGTGGTGTGGCGCCGTCACTGTGGGCTGGGTTTCCAGCCCCCGGACTCCTGGCTAGGCGTGTGGGCCGGGCCTGGGTACATGGGCCCCTGGGCCTTGGCTCCTCACCTGTGAGGTGGGCCCAGGTCAGGTGACAGGGAAGGGGTGAGGCAAGGGCTCCGTGGGGTGATGAGCGAAGGTGCCAGCCCACTCCGTCAGCTGTTGCTGTCCCCGTAGTGTCCCCATTGCTAGTGATGATGGTAGAGAGACTAGGACAAAATGGAGAAAGCCAGTAGGAGCTTTTCTGCTGGAGTGCCCGGGTGTCTCAGGTCGCTGAGGGGGCACGTTCCTCCCGCATCCTGGTGGGAGGGGCCTGGGTGTGAGTGCCAGGCCGGGAAGAGATGGACGGGCCACCACTTGTCTGCCCCACACAGGCTCACGTTCACCTTCACAGTGCACTCCCAAGGTGAACATCACCGCATGGTGCTGATGAGGGGTTGGGAGCTCAGTGAGGTTCTGGAACATTCTCTGGGTTGCACCACTAGAAAGTAGCAGGACTAGGGTTTGATTCCACGTTCATCGTCCATTTTATGGAATTGTATCATGCGAGCAACAACAGCACCGTGTTTGTGAAAACAGTCGCTGGGGACTGCAGCTAAGCTGGATGGAGTGGCAGCAGCCATGACGTGAGTGTCACCACAGAGGGCCCAAGTCAGGGGAGGACCGAGAGTCAGACAGAATTTTCCATTGTTTGTCTCAGCCCCTTCGAGTCCGGTGGCTAATGCAGGCGGAGAGGAACCTGGCTTACTCTGGGGAGGTGCGAGGGCCGGGAAGAGAGGTTTGTGCGCCGTCCTGCACGTCGCTGCGTTAATGAGGGCGGGTGTCCTTGGTCTCTGTTCCCTGCAGAACTTCCTTTCCAAGCAGTGGTATGGGGAGATTTCCCGAGACACCAAGAACTGGAAGATTATCCTGTGTCTGTTTATCATCCCCTTGGTTGGCTGCGGCTTTGTATCCTTTAGGTATGAAACTAGGGCACATCATCATGTGTGCATGTGTGCCCAGGTCTGTATGTGTGTGTATGCTCTTGTGCACAGGGTGAAGGCCTGGAACTTAGGGCATTTGCTCCACCACCTGCAATTAGGTCCGGGATCCTCTCTGGCTTTCCCTGGGTTTGATTTCAAACAGGCAGAGGTAGGGCCATGTCTTCCACTCTTGTGGGCAGAACTTGGATTTGCTCACCACGAAATGCCAAGGGCTGACTTTTGGCTGGTCCGTCTCCGAACACAGTCGGACTTCCCGCCCCAGCTGTGCGGCCACGTCCACCTGTATCTAGAGGGAGGGCTGTCACCTGCGCCGCGTGGTTTGTCGGGACAGTGAGGACGCTCTTACCTCGTCCAGGAAGAAGCCGGGTGACAGGCCCAGGACGCTGCTGTGGCACTACGTGGCCTTCTTCACGTCCCCCTTTGTGGTCTTCTCCTGGAACGTGGTCTTTTACATCGCCTTCCTGCTGCTCTTCGCCTACGTGCTGCTCATGGATTTCCACCCGGTGCCGCGCCTGCCGGAGCTGGTCCTCTACGTGCTGGTCTTCGTCCTGTTCTGTGACGAAGTGAGGCAGGTAGGACGGCCCCACGCAGGGCGCTTCCTCCCTCCCTCCCTCCCTGGGTGGCGTCCTCACACCCCAAGGAGCAGAAGCTGCTTCTGAAATTCCCAAGTCGTGGTTTTCCCAGATACCTGTTCTTGTGAGGTGGAAGTCCACCCACTCTCCGCATCTTGGCGCTCCCGGGGGGTCTCTTAGCACCCAGTGCTCTCTCTGGTCTCTCACTCGTGTTCACAGAGAAAGAGCAATTCCTCGGCATCCTAAGTAGGCTCAGAGCACCTTGGCCTTGGCCTGTAAACCCACTCCTGCATCAGGAGGCAGCAGGGTGAATGGCAGAGGGGTGGGAGGGCTTCCCAGCTCAGTGCATCCGAGTGCCCAGCATGTGGCAGTGACCTTGGTAGAAGGTCATATAAGTCCCTGTGGATTTTGGCGAGTTTGTGTGACTTATTCATGGTGCTTTCCTGCAGTTTCTGGGGATTTTTCCCGCATTTTTTTTTTTTTTTGGCATCCTCTCTCCACCACGTGGCAGGTGCTCAGCCCCTAATGTTGAGTAAGTAAATATCAGTAGTGAAGGGCGGTGCTGTCCCTAAACCGTTAGAAAACGTGACCCCAGAAAATCCTTTCAGACTCAGCAGTTTATGGATTATGAGAGCTGCTGGTGCTGCTGCTTCCCGTGTCCCTTCTGAGCCCGAAGCCGGTGTCACATCTGCTCGACACGTGTGGCCTCGGTGCTCACGGCTCACGAGAGGCTGTGCCCGGTGCAGCAGGAGTTTGGAGGGAGGAACAGCTGGTCTCCGCCTCACGGAGTCGCTGCCTAGGAAAGGCATCTTACATTGGTTTCCACGGCCATGTCAATTCTGATTGCAGTTTTTCCTATAGCTTTGTCCCAGGGCTGCTGCTCTTTCCTTTTGGAAATTGCTTGTGAATGGGCAGTTTTGACTCGGCAATGCCGCGGATCAAAGCGAGGGTGTGGGTTTAGGGTGAAGGTTCGGGGTGAGGGTTAAGAGCCTGGTCCCCAGGGCCACCCTGCCCTTTGAGCAGAACACAGCCTTGAAGAACCTTGTCATGCCGGGAACCTGACACTCGGGGGCGCTGTTCCTCTACTTGTCTGCAGGCTCCTGCGTGGGGAATCCTCCGTCTGGTTGGGTTCCTCTGACAGTTCTGCGGCCGGTGCAGTCCTAATGAACCTCACTCACGCTTGTTAGAACAACCCAAACCAAGCAGGATGTTACCGTTTTAGATTGTGTCTGGGTATCAAAAAATATGCTCTTTAGTGTATTCCCACGTCCCCGGGCCCGGGAGCAGACGTCTATCTGCTAAACAGGAATTTTAAACCAAGGCAGACAGTAAGCTCAGAAATCGTCGTTAAATAACTCCTGGGCTCACTGAACAGATGGTGGATGGTTATTTAAAATAAGTTCTGCCACCTCTCTGTGGAGAGCACGGTGCGATCTTGGGGCTCTTGGACCCCCAAATCCCGAAAGATATGGTGAAATAGGGTCCTGGTACTTGGTAAAAATAGCCCATATCTGGCATTCCGTCCACAAAAGAAGCCTCTTTTCAGTTTTGTTTTGGATGTTTTCTCACTGCAGTGGTGCTCCGAGCCTCAGAACTGACCTACTCAGGGGTTCTCTCACCACGCAGGCCAGATTCTGGGGGGTCTCGTGCGCACAGGCTGAGCCCGGCTGCACCGTGGTACCTGGTGGCCCAGGGACCCCGCGATCTGTCCCCACAGGCTGCACTCACTCTTTGTGGGCTCAGCAGTAAGGACACACAGGTCCCGTGAGCGACAGAGCAGCCCGTGTGCACCCGACTTCCCAGGCAGCCCGGCGCAGCACGAGGCGTGTGTCAGGGCTCAGTGGGCACGGCACCGGCTCCACGAGGATCCGGACAAACCCATCTGCACACACCTGGAGCGGCTGGCGTCTCCGCGTGGCTCACGCCCTGTCTCCGCCCCCCTCTGTGCTGCAGTGGTGCATGAACGGCGTCAACTACTTCACCAACCTGTGGAACGTTATGGACACGCTCGGCCTCTTTTACTTCATTGCAGGAATTGCGTTTCGGTAAGTGGTCTCCTCCGCGTTCCCCAGTTTCCGGTGGTGCTGGCTTCTCCTGGAAGAAAAGGTGAAGGAAGGGTCTCTGACGTTCAAGGCCCAGAGAAGCCTGTCCCCTGCCACCCCCTAATCAGAGGTTGTTACCGAAGACCGCTGCCTTGTCTGCGGCTCAGAGACACAGCGTGGCAGTGTGCCGCTGTTTCCTCTCTTTCCCTCCCCCCTGGTGATCCGTAATTGAAGAGGGACCCTTCACGGTTTCTCATCTGCGCTCACAGAACCCGGGGAGAGATCATTAGAAGTTGAGGAGAGCAGAGAATGAAAAGCGTGTTAAATACCATACAACGTTTTCATTCTGGGCCATTCAAGCTTCAGAAAGGCCCTCAACTTCAACTTGAAGGCTGGTTATGGAGCCTGCCCTCCTAGTTACAACCATATTTCCAATCTGAAAACAATCTCATGAGAAAAACCAATCTAAAATTACGGTCAAGGGCAAAAAGCAAGGTGCAAGCCACAGGATGGAGAAATCGGGGTCCACCCAATGCCATGGCTCACATTGCCTGTGCCTGCTCCCCTCCAGGCCTGCATTCCCCACATATGAGGGGGCCCCAAAACCTGGAATGTATCTATAAAAATTGTGTGTTTATTCTTACATGTTTAAACTTCAGTCACCTTCAAAGTCCTCTCCACGTGATGCGATGCACCTATTGAGAGGTTTTTTCCACTGCTCAGAACAGTTTTTGAACTTGTTGATGTTGATGCCTTTTATTCTTCTGCTAGTTCTTGTTTGACCTCTTCCACATCGGCAAAACGTTTCCCTTTGAGGACTTTTTCATCCATGGGGAAAAAAAAGTTGCTCGGGGTGAGATTGGGTGAATGGGGGGTGGGGTAGGAGAGTCATGCCATTTTTGGTCAAAAACTGCTGAACACTCAGTGCGGTGTGGGCAGGTGCACTGTCAATCACCCCTCATGAAATGGGCAAACACATTGAAAAAGTCCTAAAAAAAAAATTTCTCACGGAAGCCAAACGCAGCCTCTCACAACAATGCCAGCTGGTGCACTGATAGAGATGGGTTCCTGGAACACTCACCGAGAGGGGAAAGCCTGTCCTACAAGGGGGTCTGCCCTCCAGAAGTAATTCCGGTTTTGGGGGGGTTCCCCTTCGTAGCTCCCAGGTAAAGCTCAGGGTTCCTTGTGAGGAGCGCCCGGACGTGCTTTTGCAGAGAAGCCTGTCTCCACGTTTACACCTCCCCCCGTGTACTCACTCTGCAATTTCAGGGGCATAAAAACTCAGTTTCTTCCTCCAGTGAAACCTCTTTTTCTGCTTGGGTTAAGGGCCCAGCCTTGAGTCACAGTTGGTTGGACAATTTCTAGGGTGTCCCATTAGAAAGTACACGTGGCTTTCAATTCACACCTCAGCAGGTGGTTAGCTAATGACGTGATCTGGGGGGAATGAGGTGAGTTTCCTCAGGGGAAGCCTGGCAGGATCCAGCCCCGGGGAGTTGGGCTGGGGCGGGGTTGGGGAGAGTTATCAAAGCCCTGTGAGCCAGGAGGGTGGCGATGGCGTCATGGGGTCCCGCAGGAGTACTGGAGGATGAAGCACGGACGTGGCCGGAACCCCTGCACACTCGATTTTCTGTGATGCTCTCGCCTCTGCTGGAGCCCACGAGCGCAGAAGTCGGTTGGTTGCCTTTGGTCTTCAGCAATTGAGGGGGGGCGGTGTCCGTGGCCTGTCCCCACTCACTCTCAGACACCCGACTCTCAGCTGCTTCTTCATGTTTGGTCATTTTCAAAAAACAAAACTTTGAAATATCTTGTCAGCATCTCACAAGTGCTGTTCCCTTCTTCCCACAGGCTCCATCCTTCTAACAAAACCTCTCTGTACTCCGGACGAGTCATTTTTTGCCTGGATTACATTATATTCACGCTGAGGCTGATTCACATTTTCACTGTTAGCCGAAACCTGGGGCCCAAGATTATAATGCTGCAGAGGATGGTGAGCACAGGGAATAGATGGCACCGTGGGCTTCCCTGCTGCCCCCGGAGTTCTCTCAGTGTTGATAGGGGGGTCCTGTCCAAGAGTGACCGCTGCATTTCCCATCCGTGAGGTTTGCTTGCCCTGTGCACTTGCATCCGGGACCCCTCCCAGGCTGAAATTGGACGCAAGGTGACCGTTAGGAGCAAACATGAAATATGAAATACTGACTCAGGTTTGACACTCTACCAAGTGCTTTCATTTGAGTCTTAACAGTTCACTGAGAGCACAGGCAGGACGGGGACTCCTGTACCCGTTTCACAGATGGGGATAGTGGGTCCTAGGAGGTCATGGCGTTTGGAGACACGCAGGGAGCGAGAGCCCGGGGAGGGCTGGGACTTCACTCTCAGAGTCAGTCAGTGTCAGTGGAGGGAGAGCGCCCGCGGCCCCTTCCACAGCAAAGCTGCGAGAGAACCACCCACGGGCGACGTGGCTTTGCTGAGCTTGCTTTCCAGATGCCCTGGATCTCTCCCGCTTCTGTCTGTAAGTCAGATGGGCGTTTGGACGGGCTTCCTTTCCAGCACTGAGGCTCTTCGACTCTGTGGTTTTTATTCAAAGCATATCTGAGGCCTCACATCACCATGAAGTCATGTTATGAGTGCAGAACATTTAAAAAAATTAAAGCGTGCAATTCTTGTTGCATAAAGATGGCTTTGATTTTTCTCCAGAACACAACTAAGGGAATAATTTGGGGGTTTAAAGGGTGTGGAGGTCCCTCCTTGGCTCTCAGGCTGGTCCCTTGTTCAGAAAGCTTCCATCGCCGAGCTGAGTTGGAGACCAGCAAACTGAAATGTGTCAGTCAGTTTTAATTCTGGAAACCAGTCCCCAGACCCAAAGGTGAGGATGGCCATGTTTTTAGATTAGAGAGTGAATGCTGGGTGGCTTAGCTTCCCCGGGCCCCAGAGCCTCTGCTCTCTCCATGGCCAGCTGAGAGGACCCGCGCCCTGGCATCACCCTGACCCAGCTCTGGTGTCTTCCCTTAACAGCTGATTGACGTGTTCTTCTTCCTGTTCCTGTTTGCTGTGTGGATGATGGCCTTTGGCGTGGCCAGGCAAGGCATCCTCCGGCATAATGAGCATCGCTGGAGGTGGATATTCCGCTCGGTCATCTACGAGCCTTACCTGGCCATGTTCGGCCAGGTGCCCAGTGATGTGGATGGTGAGCCTGACGTGGCCTGGGCGGGGACAACTGGGCAGAGGCTGTTGCTTCGGGAGCCAGCCTCCAGGGCTCTCCGTTGTGACCCTCGGGGCTGTCTTGGGAGCATGTGGCCTGAGTTGGGCCAACACCAGGGAGGGAACACTAACCCTCAGACCTTTCCTTTGCTCCGGAACAGAATTTTATGTCCGCCTTGCAAGTGCGTTCCCACCATCTCAGCCTGTCATTTTTAAACTTTAAAAAAAAATAGTGTTGCTCATATATTCAGCAGCAACGTGGCAGTTGAGAGTGGTAAGCCCTGTGAGTTCAGAAGTGAACGCTGTGAGTTGTACTTTCCCATGAACCTGGGTGCCCACTTATTTAAAGACGAGCAATATTGAAAAGTTGGCATCGGAACCTGGAAGTTAAATGTCCAATATCCTCCTGCTGCTAGCTGTTTTCTGCTCCTGGTGGCCCAGATGGCATGGACGGCCACTCCCAGGTCACATCAGGGGAGGGTGGGGCACGTGCAGACTGGTGTGAGTCACAGTGAGCTAAGGCCTCTCTGATGCTCACAGTAGCCTGGGCTTGTTGTGTCCAGAACTGCCATGGAAAACTCACCCTGGCGTATTCCTTGCCCCGTCGGTCACTTTTCTCAGCTCCCAGGTGTTCTCTCCCTCATCCCCGAGCCCGCGTGCAGTCTTTGGGCTTCTCCTGCTGAGCCTCTTTTGAGACCTGAGAAGCAGCTGTCTTCCCACGGAGCGATGGACAGGCACCTGGTTGTCGTTATCCCCCGTCTGCCCACTGTGCTTGCTACTCTCCTCAGTGAGCGCCACTGGCCCTCACGAGAGCCCTATGCATGGTTCCGTCCTGTGGGAGGCAGCTCACTGTAACCTAAAGGGAAAGCAGAAGGTAGCTCAGTCCCGCACAGCTGTGGGTCCTGAGAAGCCACTCGCCTTCTCCGTTCTACTATGGCAAAACCAGCACTGCCCCATCTTCCCTGCAGGGTGGGGCACCCCACGGCACCCCTGACTCACACTCAGACAAGGCCTCCAGCCCAGGGCGACTCTCAGAGGGCCAGACGCTTCACCCACTGCCTTCCCTGCGATTTCTCAGCACGTCCCGATGAAAGCTCTTCCACCTCCCCTCCAGAGTGGGGCTTCCTCCAAGGCCCCCATTCTAGGGTCTGTCGCTGCCGTTCACACAGTTGTACAAATCAGTGTCCTGTCCTGGACGCCTCCTGGGACTTCATCCCCTGTGAACAATCCGCCAGCTAGTGTTGTTGATTTTTGTCCAGCCACGTTTACCTTCCCCACTGCCACCACCAAGACACCCTCGTGGCCTGCCTGCTTGGTTCTCAGTGGCACCTTTCCCTCTGCCCCACCCCACCCCATTCCCTCCGGCTCTTGTCCCCTGTGCCGCAGCCAGAGTGATGCTCTGACAAAGAGAGTGTCCTGAGTCATTCTTCTGCTTAAAGCTGTCCAATGGCTGCCCGTTGTTTTCAGGGGGCAGATGGGAGACCTCCCTCCAGGGGAGCTGTTCCAGGGGAGCTGCCTCTGCTCCGCCCGGAGAGCCCACGTGTGTGTCCTTCCTATCACTTCTCACGGGCTGGGCCTGTGGACTTGGGTGGTTGCTTCTCTGCTTATTCAAAGAGGTGGGCAGCTCCCCAAGGGCCAGGACCGTGTCCACCCAGCCCTTCCTTGTACCCCCTGTCCTCGTGGAGTCCCCGGCTCCCACTCCCTGCTCAATAAACACTCGAATGGGTGAGCATGTGACTCTGACTTCACCTTGTTTGGATAAAGCACCTTAGAACAGTGCCCAACACATCGCGTCATCGCCGCCGTGTGTCCCCCCGGGGTGGCCCGGCACTGCCCCTGCAGGGGTCCTCACGCAGCCTCTTGGTCTGCCCCTCCTCAGGTACCACGTACGACTTTACGCACTGCACGTTCACGGGGAATGAGTCCAAGCCGCTGTGCGTGGAGCTGGACGAGCACAACCTGCCGCGCTTCCCCGAGTGGATCACCATTCCCCTGGTGTGCATCTACATGCTGTCCACCAACATCCTGCTGGTCAACCTCCTGGTCGCCATGTTTGGGTGCGTGCTCAGTCAGGCGTGCATCTGGCCGGTGCTGGGGGCGCGGGGCTGGGGCTGCAGGAAGCAGGAGCAGAGCTGTGGGGGCCACCGTAGGGGAGCTTCCGCAAGAACTTTGGGGTACAGGTGACCTGAAGTGGGTGGGGCCTTAAAGGGTCTATATTGAAAATACAGTGCATCCCTATTGGCTGTGCCGGAAGTTCATTTGACACTGGAGACTGGAATACCCTCCAGTACATCCAGACTCTGGGTGTTTAACAACCATTTAGCAATGTCCCCGCACGCATGTGCGGTGAGGTCGGCACGACCTTGTCTCCAAGGTTCTTATTTTCTGCGGAACGCGGGGGTACGGACTCTAGGGCTCAAAGGACCCCGCCTTTGTGTGCTTGCTGCTTTAAGATTTTCAGTTTAAATCCAACCAGAAAGACTCAGGCGGCTGACCCCCTCTTTGGGGCTCATGTCTACGGAGTCGGAGGGAGAGCGTGGGCGATGGTCTGAAATATGTTCATTGCCTTCGGCGGTTCTTCTTACTACATTTGGAAAGTCGTAGTTTTCTTGTCCCCTCACCCTTCTTGGGAGCGTTTCAGAGGGTCCCACGTGGTGGTTTCAGTGGGAACACCTTCGTTTTCCGCTGTGGCTTTAAGGCGGGTAGTCATTTTGAGTACGTGAATCCTCGCACGGACAGACAGACACTGTGGCGATGGAATGCAACTTAAACATGATCTGTTAAACTTCGAGGTGGAAGAGAAACCCTTGGATGGGGCCCGGTGGGGACACGTGCCTATGGGGACGTCACCCATTAGAGGGGCTGAGCAGGGAGCGGTCACCGGGCTTTTCTGGGTGCAGAGAGGTCCTCACGCTGCGGCCGAGGGGATGTTTCTGAAGGTCGCTGCTCTGCTGGAACTTGTGGAAGAGTTTCAGTATTTCCCACAGCGTTCAGGGTCAATTTCAGGCTCCTCAGCCTGTCCCCGAGGCCATCTGTGACCCGGCCTTGGCACACACCTTCAGGCTTGACCCCTGCTGTCTGTCCTGGGCGGGCACCACGTGTTCACCCGTCCCTGAGCAGGGTGATCTGTCACGCGGGAGGCTTTTGTGAAGGGACGCTGGGCCCTCTGCCGGGATTTCCATATTTTGCCACGTGTAATGTGCTCCCGTGTATACTGCACACCCATGATTTTGGCCCAAAGGTTCAGGGAAAAAAAAACTTTTGTTTTAATTTTTAATTCAATTATTTATTTATATTTAGAAACAAAACTGATTACCATATTCCAGGGTATTATTTTGCATACGGATATTGTTACTGCTTTTTAGAGTTACACTTTTAATGCAGAAGCACGAATAAAGGAATTAAAAACATTTATATCGATATGGAATTAGTACTACCCCTATGTGTTGTGTATCCTTATTTTTCCTTCAAAAATTTGGGCAGAAAAGTGCAGATTATACACGGCAAAATATGGTACCTGCTCCATTGCAAAGTCCTTCTGCCCCGTTCCTGCTCGCCCTTTAACGAACCAAGTGTCGTCCTTTGCCCAGGTGGTCCCCGGTAACCCCTCCCCATTTGCGTAGAGACCCCTCAGCCACCGCGAGCACAGTGACAGGCTTCTCTCCTTGCAGGCAGTATGCTCTGGAGGACAGAGCTAGTGCCTGTCCTCGGCACCTGGCGCTTTGTGGGTTTATTCACTGAATGAACAGAGCAGGCTCTTTCCCGTGTTCTGTTCATTGTTCAGTTGTTGTTGGGAGCTTAGCAGCCGGGTCCCTGGTCAACTGAGAAGCGTCTATGGTGAATGACGGGCCAGCGAGGGATTCATCGCATGAATGTGTCATATCCGTCCGGTGCCAGATGCCTGGGCCACCGAGATCGTGGCCGTTGTTCCCACGTGGATGTAGAGAGGGCATGTGCGACCCCCTCCCTGCCCTCGCCTGCTGGCCAGGGGAAGGACTGAGGAATCCAGAAGCCCATGTTGGCTCACAGGAAGCTAGACCACTCCATGCTGCTGAGAGTCCCCAGGCCTGGGCATGCAGAGGCCGGGGGCAGGTGATGGGCAATTCTGTGTCTGCGTGAGGGCGGGAAGGGAAGACCAGAGAGGGGGGACGTGGGGTGCTTGGGGCCCTACTTCACAGTGATAACCTTTCCTGTCAGCCGTCACTTCCGGCCCTGGGTACTCCCTGTAAAAACCCACCGGTAACACAGTCTCTACAGAAATGAAAGAAGCAGGCCGCCAGCTCCCGCCGCCATGCCCTCCGGGCTCCGGGAACCCAGTGCTGCTCAGTGAGGCATGGAGGGGACGGTCACTCAGAGCTGCCCCAAGTCTGTGTGTTGCGACCTGTGTGCAAAGGCCACTCCCGAGGCCCGTGACACACCTGTACTCCACTATCTGCATGCCAATCAGTGGTAGCATTTGGAGCGAGGAGGGGCTGGGGCCCAGCCTGTCACTCCCAGGTCCAGGCTGCACTGCTACTCGGCTTGTCTGTGCCCATTCGAGGCTGCAGGTCCCTGCCCCACAAGGTCCAGGCTGTAGTGCTACACCCACTGTCCCTCGTTCATTCAGTGCTTAAGAGTGACAACTTGAGGACATGCCTTCCCCCAGGGGGGACTCCTAGACCAGTCCTGGCACTTAGGAGCCCCCAGAGTGACCCCCTTGTGGTCCTTGGGCTAAAAGGTCAGAACATGGTTTCTGGCGGGCGTGGTAGGCACTCTGGGCTTCCTCTGCCTGCCGACGCCCTGCGCCGCGACCCCTGTCGGGCACCACGTCAGGATATTTACGTGCTGGCTGGACACCCACGTGGTGCCCTCACGAACTAGAACGTCCATGCTTGTTTGGGGGTTTCAACCCAGTGTTGGAGTGCTCTCCAGACGGTGTTCAGCAGGGAAAGAAATGGATGCAAACGTCTGTGATAACTCTACATTAAAACGATCAATCACACGCGCTGCATGGCTCATCAGGGACAGGAAGGGACATCAAGGTCAGTAAAGGACTCAGGGTCGTCTTCACACAGAGCTGTCCGCTTACAGACGCCCCATCCGGGAGATGAATCCACCCCGGGCCTTTCTTCTGAACTCGGCACCAGCGCCCTGGTCTAGGGTGATGTCTCAGAGTGAAATGTGCACTTCCATCTTAGATGAATGTGCAGGAAAGCAGGAAAAAAGGAAAGAGTTGCCCGTGTAGCAGTCTGCAGGAGGCTGCGATAGGAGCCGATAGCTACTGTTCATTGACCCTTTCTCGCATGAGGCACGCCCAGGTGCTTCCGGTGCCGACCTCCTTTAACTACTGTCCCTTCGAGTCGGTGTGGCCCTATTATCATTTACGGATGAGGAACTAGAGGCAGGGAGGTCAGAGCTGCTGGTAAGGGAAGAGATGGGCTCGGAAACAGTCATATAATGTAGTTTAAGATAGTGTCGTATCAGCTAATGTGATACATGCGCAGCACGAGAAGGCTACTTCTAAAGCCCTGTGGTGCACAGAGGACCAAGTGCCTGGTTGTGACGGGGTTGGGGGTGGGGCTGGGGTCTGCAGCAGCTGGCACCGGTGACCTTTGCTTGAGGCCCGAAGGCCTGGAGCCCAGAGCCTGGCCAGGGAGGGAGACGTGGGAGATAAAGGTGGTCTGGAGAGCATGCACAGCAGGGATGGTGGGCGGGGGCAGGGACTAGGTTACAGAGAGTCTTTTATGCCACATGACAGGGTTTGCACGTTTTCCTGTAGGTAGATTTCTCGGGTCTCGGCACAGGCCTATGGTGCCCCCGTGGCTGTGTTGCTCTGACGGAGTCAGCCCTTCGAAAATCAGTGCGGGGAGACCTCTGCTTGTCTCTTACTGGTGGCTTTGAATCTGCTCTTTTTGATGCTGCAGAACGAGAGGGGACCCAGGCTGTGGGGAGCACGTTAACCTGCCCATGGGGACATCAGGAGGGTCCCAGGGTCATGGGCGGGGAGGCTGGCTGGAGACTGCTTGCCTGTAGGCAAGGAATAACAGACGGAAAACGCCTGAGAGCTGAGGAGAGGAGCTTCAGGAGGCGTTTACCTGGTTGAACGCTCGCTGCCAAGTCTCTCGTGCTTCCACTGATTCTCAGTTCCGCCATATTGTCTCGGCGTCTACTTCTTGTTTGTGAGTTTTTTGCGGACTTTTCATTCTGGTCTGTTGATCAATCTTTCCATTTTGGTTTTTACTACCAAATGGCTTTAATTGCTGCTTAAAAAATATCATTTTAACATCTGTTGTACAAATCCCCCTCATTATTCTTATTCAAACTTTCCTGGCTCGTCTTGTGTATTTAATCATATGGAGGCGCCTAACCCTCATCTTCTGAGACCCTTTTTCTTCCTCCTTCAAAAAAAAACCAAAAAACATCTTGTGAATTTTACGATGATGCTGTTAACTTTGTAGGGACATTTAGGGGAAGCTGGCGTTTTTAAAAAATCTCACCATCCAGGAAAGATGGTGTGACTCTGCATTTGTTCGCTCGTGTATAGTTTTATGGTTTCATTCATATGAATCTGGCAGATTTTTCTTACATTTTTTTCTAGCCATTTTTGTTGTGAATGAGATTTTTTTTTCTAATATAAATATTTTTCAATAACCACTTTTTGATGTGTAGGAAGGCTATTAAAGTTTTGCTCATTTATTTTGGAATTAGTCTCCATACTGAATTCTTTTTATTCTCTTTTTTTTTATCATGTCGTGGGAGTTTCCTCCGATTTCTTATTTATTAAGCTCTTTCCTTCTCCTTTTTTCCCTAATCAGAAATGGATGTTGAACGTTGCCAGAAGACTCTCTAGCGGCTATTGAAATGATATTTTTCCATTTGATCTGTGCTGGGCCATGAAAATGATGAATGATAGAAATGTTCTCACTAGTTAGTCATCTGCCGTTCATCCTTTTCACGTCCTGCTGCATCTCATTTAGGCACAGCCATCTGAGTCCTAAACATTGTTGTCTCTCAGTAACATTTTCAAGGTCAGCGGATTTCTTGAAGCTTGTGTCTCCCCGGGGCTTCCTCCTCTCCTGCTCCCAGGAGGGTGCTCACGGGGTCCTAGGTGAGCTCAGTTCTGGCCGCCAATCTCCCGCCAGCCAGCCGGGGAGCTGTGGACACCAGCTGTCACTGGAGAAGCAGAGCAGGGACCAGAGCAGGATCTCTCCCGGGGAAGACACTTCAACGGTCGTTGGTTGGCAGGGAGACTGAGGAGCACGGGGGTTGGTCGGGCTGGGCGGCAGCCTGGGCGGAGAGGTGGCCTCCGAGCTGCTCCAGGTGTCGGGCTTGCCGAGCGGGGTGCGTGGGCCAGACTGCGAGTCAGCATCTCCTTCACAGAAAGGGAAAGCCGTGTCTAAAGAACATAAGCATTGCTTCAGCAGCCCTCGATTTCAGCCATCCCTGGAGAACCCTCATATCACTTTGGCTCAATTGGGAACTGACTGGAGAGAGGAAGAACCTTCTGGAAGCTGCTGCTGTATGGGAAGGTGGACCTCAGTGTGTAAACAAACCTCATACCACCAACCTGGAAATGTGCTATTTATGCAAAGAGGCGTTTGAGTCTTAATGTCCAGGAATCAGCCAGCTCACCCACACCCCCCGGATGTGGAGGAGGGTGTTTACATTACCCAGGAAAGGAACACGGCTCTCTGGGTCGCCCCGCCCTGCCCCCGCCCCCACCCCCTGTGCCCAGGGGTGCCGAGGGAGGCTCTTTGCAGCCAACTGGGTCGTCCTGAGGAGCAAAGGACACAGTGGTCTGAGGCAGAGTTCTTTAAAATGGTGAATCGTACCAATGTGAAACCTTTTTTAGGGGCTCTGGCCTAAATTCATTCTGGAGCAGGGATGGATGACTTTTTGTCTAAGGTCCAGCGAGGGCCTTCACTTTGGCCAGACGTGGTTTATGCAGTGAGGTTACATGGTCAGTACAGGTTTGAGCCTAAGTGTCATACAGGTCTGCTCGGAGAAAGCCCAGCCATTGTTAACATAACGAGAACAGTTTGCGTGACATCGATGTGACCTGGCATGCACATGTGTGAACAATGACGACTTCACTGTGCTAGTCAGTGGGGGCGGTAGACACTGTTGAATGAGCATGTGTGATGTGTGGCCGTCACATTCAAAATGACTGTGTGAGTAGAGCAACGAATCTGCATCAAATTTTGTGTTAAGCTTATAAATTTTCTCTGTGGAAACTGTTCAGATGACTCAGAAGGCCACAGCTGTGGACAACTGGTCATTGGCAGCTTCATCATGACAAGGTGCCCGCTCATGCATCACATCTTGTGCAGAGCTTTTTTTAGTGAAACATCAAATCACCCAGGAGACTCAGCTACCCTAAAGCCCAGATCTGGTCCTCTGTGACTTCTGGCTTTTCCCCAGACTAAAATCACCTTTGAAAGGGAAGAGATTTCAGAGCATCAATGAGATCCAGGAAAATACGATGGGGCAGCTGATGGTGATTGGGAGAACTGTGTGAGGTCCCAAAGTGCCTGCTTTGAAGGGGACTGAGGCATCATTGTCCTGTGTACAGTGTTTCTTGTATCTTCTTCAATAAATGCCTCTATTTTTCATATTACATCACTGGATAACTCCTGGACAGACCTCGTATGTGTTTTCCCGAACTATAAAAATTAGTCACGAACATGATTTTTCATGGCTGTCTGACGTGATCATGTCCTTAACTGTAATATGTGAGGTGTGTGTTCCGTGTCCACTGCTTGGGTCACCCCTTTCTGTCGTGTGGCGGCAAACGGCCCTGTGTGTGTGCCCGCTCACATACTGTCTGTTCTCAGAACCTCTTTAGTCTTGGGGAAATTTCCAGAAGTAAAGTCACTGAGTCGGAGGGATGAACATTGTTAAGGCCCTTGGCCAATGGGAAGGCATGTTATTCCCAACAGAGTTGGCGCCTTGGGCCTCTTTGTCTCTAGCTTAATAGTAGGCTAATGAAAAAGAAAGGCTTCTTGAAAGCTCTTGAAATAAAAATAATTTTAGAGTTGTGACCTTTTTTTGTGCTTAAAAAGAAAAAAAACACACCAAAAAACCAAAACCAAAATCCAGAAACCATTCTGGCCCCACTTGAAATGGAGTGTACCAGGTGCTGAGCGGTTCTGGCCCCGCTACCCGCATGGGCGCGTTCTGTCCCGTCTGGATCTGAACGGTCAGGGTCAGAGCTTAAAATCACTGGTGCCGCGTTTGGCAGCGAGATGCCGGGCACGGGGAAGCCCAGGCCTGACCTTGTCTCCCGCTTCCGCCCCGCCAGCTACACCGTGGGCACCGTCCAGGAGAACAACGACCAGGTCTGGAAGTTCCAGAGGTACTTCCTGGTGCAGGAGTACTGCAGCCGCCTCAACATCCCCTTCCCCTTCGTGGTCTTCGCGTACTTCTACATGGTGGTGAAGAGGTGCTTCCAGGGCTGCTGCCACGAGGGACCCGCGGAGCCTTCGGCCTGCTGTGAGTGGCATGCCCCTGTGCGCTGGGGATCGGAGGCAGAGACAAATTTCAGGGGGGCAGGCTGGGGCCATTGCTCAGCAGGACGGCTCACTCAGCTGCCTCCCGCTCACGTCTGTCTGTCTGTCTGTAAAGCTTGGGCATCAGGCCAGGCAAGGAATTAATTACCGTATTTTGCTGGGTATAATGTGCATTTTTTTGCCCAAACTTTTGAGGGAAAAGTAAGGGTGCACATTATACATGAGTAGTGCTAATTCCGTATCTACATAAATGGTGTTAATTTTTTTTTATTTATGCATATGCGTTAAAAGTGTAACTCGAGAAAGCGGTATGCAGCATAATACCCTGGAATATCATGATCAGTTTTGTTTCTCAATATAGATAAATAAATAAATAATTGAATGAAAAAATTAGAATGAAAGATTTTTTCCCCTGAAAATTTGGGCCAAAAATGTGGGTGTGCATTATACACAGCAAAACACGGTCCTTGGGAGAAAGAGCAGGTTGAGGCCTGGGGTTCATCTGTGGGGGCCACCCTGTTTGGGGGGGTAACTGTGAGATGGACGTGATAATAATGGAAAGAGTGTGTCGATTAAACATGATTGACAGGATGGGGCCAATGCAGGACTTTGCTCTGGCTGCCCTTGGCTGCCCTGTCTGCTGTGAAATTTATTCTCTGGGAGCTGTTAGCCTTTACTCCAGCAGGGCTCTCGGCTTTTCTGGCTGCCCTGACGGAGTTAGAAAGCTTACAAGGACTCGACTTGGTAAAACAGTTTCAAACTTAGAAATTAGAGTGCACAGCCCAGCATGCTGACCGGCTCAGGCATTGCCGGTCAGAGGTGGGGCTCCCCACCTGCTAAGGGTTTACCTCCTCTCAGCTGGTGGGGTTGTCAGGAAGGGAGCTGGCTTGTCCCTGTCTTTCTGACTCCCTCTCCCCCACCCAGCACTGCTGTTGCTGACCCTCAGCCCAGGGAGGGGAAGGGCGAAGAGCGGACAGTCCTTTGTAGAGACAGAGGCTGTGTCCGAGGCTGGTTCCACGCCTTCTGGCCTGGCATGGGTTGATGTGTGGGCGCTGGGTGGGTCCTTCAGTGGTTGTCCGGCTGGCTCGTCACCACCGTCCCCTGTGGGCAGTGCTTTCCCTGGAGACTGCTTCCCCTGAGCCGCTGCTTTCCAGGGGCCCATTCAGCACACGCTCCCTGTGGGGGACCCGCCTCCTTCTGGAAGGCAGGGGTCATCGTGTCGGCAGGCCAGTTTGTCCTCTCTCTCATGTGGTCATCCATCTCCTCAGCCCTGACACCCTTGGGCTGCAGGCAGGTCTCTCCCCAGACCCCTCTCCCTCCCCCGCTCCAGGGGCCTGGGTCTCTCACCCGTGGATTCCCTGGCCACCAGCATCTTTGGCTGCAGGGAGCACCTGTCCAGCTCTCCTTGCCACATCAGGCTAGGTCTTCTCGATGACTGATCCCAGAGCCACGAAGCTGGACAGGTCTCCCTGTTCTGCAGACATGTGTCGGCCACGTTAAGTGCAAAAGGAGGAGAGGGTTCTTTTTATTCATTGGAGGTCTGGAGACAAAGGAAGAGATCGAGCTGACCTGTTCTGGCCCTCTGACCTCCGACTTGGGCCAGGCGATGCATCTCAGGGGCGCGGTGGTGCGTCGGGGGGTGTCCAGCGGCAGGGCCACTTCCCCATCAGGCACAGCGCCAAGGACCACGTGCTCAGGGCCCACAAAAATCTTTTACTTTCTCTTAAAAATCAGGAGAAAACGAATGAACTTCTAGTCCACGGAAAATGTGCTGGAATATATTTGTCTTTACACAACTCAGTCGTAATGTATTTTTAATACACACCGTTTTAACCCAGGAAGGGACATAGAAGGGCAGAGGTGTGAGGGCCTGAGGGGGCCACTGGGGCCTGTCTCTGCAGAACTTCCCTGTCTTGGTGCTAAATGCTCTGCACTCCAGACATCCGGTTAGGGGACCAGCGCGTTGCCGTTCGCCAGGGACTGTCCTGACTGTGAAACTGCAAGCCCAGCATCCCAGGAACCCCACCACTTCCAGGAGCTGCTGGTCGCCCTTCTGGGGCCACTAAAGCCATGAAGTGGCCGGTGTGCTGCCAGAGGATGCCAGTTAGTGACTCAGGTTGGCTCTAGCTTCGGTGCTGGCAGGGTCTGTGTTGTCAGCCTCCCATGGAAGAAGCGGAGAAGGGCTGTGTTAGGTCCCTGAGCAGATGGGTTCTATGTGACTATGCAACAAGCCACCCGAAGTCCAGTGGCCCGAAACAACCACTGCTTCTTCGCTCGTGGTCCCATGGGCTTGTCCCTGGACAGAGCTCAGCTGGGAGGGCTGGTCTCGGCTGCCCCCTGTGTCTGTCGCTGGGCAGGTGGGCTGTGGGCTGGCCAGTCCTGATGGCCACGTGCACTCATGTGAGTGTGGGAAGCCTCCATGTGCCCCAGCTCACACTCCCTACGTGGAGGCTGGGTTCCCACATCCAGCCATGGCTGCATAGTCACATGACATCATTTCTGCTGTATTCTATTGGTCAAGGGACATCACAGGCCCGCCCAGATGGAGGAACGAGCTGGATGCATGGGTCACCTGGGAGGGCCTCCTCACCGGTCAAGGAAAAGTGAGCTTGTCACCACCCTCCCCGCCTGCCACTCACAGCTAATGGGAGCCGTGCTGGGGGGCAGCCTGCAAGGGGCTTCCTTCCCACTAACTCACCTGTCACAGTAATTAGATTTGACACACTGGAAATGAAAGTGTGTTGCTAGCCAGTCCATTCTGAGCAGTCTAAAATGACCCATGGTGCCTTCAACAATTGAAAATAAAATTTCCTACACATAGGCTGACCCTGCGGACGTGTCTGACCCCATTTTCTGTGCCTTTCTGGAGCCTCACCAAGCTCAGGAAAATGATGGCAGATCTTTAAGAAACAGCCTCTTCATGTTTCTCAGCTCTGAGCACAGTCCCCTTTGCCAGGCTCCCACAATGGATGCATTTCATGAGTAATCGGAATATCCGCTATCTTTTCCTCCCTTGAAAAGCACCTTTGCCGAGCCCTTGCTCTCTGAGCCACATCTGTGATAGGTGTGGGTGTTAGATGCACGAGCGTGCTTCCAGAATGTGACCTTTAGCAATTTGGAATAGAAAGGGGGGGCCTCGATATGTATGAATTATTCACTTAGTCTTATCACCACAAATGAAAGGGCTTTAATTGAGAAGTGTGGGAAGCACTCATCTTGCAGTACGTGTGGAGCACCAGGAGAGCTACACCGTGGACACCGAAACCCCAGGCTAGACTGAGTCAGGGAAGACTTCTTGGAAGAAGAGGATGTTTAAGTTGAGACCCAGAGGATGAGCTGGGATTTAGCCAGGCAAAGGGGCAGAGGCTGGGAGGGGCCACAGAGCGAGGCGTGGTCAGGAAGAGGAAGAAGTTAGGGCCGTCAGATGAGGGACAGGAGGGGTCTCTGGAGCCGAGGGCTGCAGAGGGGCTCATGAAAGACCCTGGGCCGTGTCCCACAGCCAGGTTCTAGCTCCACACAGCCCCCCTGCCTCCTGTGCCCAGCCCACCATGTCACGATGTGCCATCCTAAATCCCAGGGGAAGGGGAAATGTAGACAGAAGACATGATAGTGCAAGAAACGGGGACAAGCCACGAAGCACACAGCGCAGTAACGCACCCCTTTGCTGAGTGAGCTTGTCTCCCTCAAGCGGAAGTGAACCAAGACGTCCCCACATCAAAGTGATGCCTCGCAGATGCCGACGCTCCTTCTCGTGACTTGGCGAGGAGCAGTCACTTCGGAGTTTGGGGGAGGGTCTTGAAATGGGTCTCCCCCACTGGAGTACTAATAGTAAAAAAAAAAACCTGTCTGTGTTAAAGGGAAAAAAACAGAGGGTCTGGCACGAATAGCACCTCATTTTTATTACATAAAAATCTTTGATTACAAAATCATAAGCATTTAATTCTGTAACATAACAATATCACACTGAAGCACACCATAGGTCATTTTAGGTGAAATGTTCAAATTGCTGTCCATCTCGTGTGAGACATTCATGTCCCCTACCAACCACACTCAGTGGTGTTACTTCTGCTGACCCCTGTGGGTGTTGAGGGCAATTTGGGAAGAGGGTAATCCAGGCAGAAGCTGGTACCACTAATTAGGGGATACCGGCGGGTTGTGCTTGTCTCCGTGTTGGTTTTGCAGGGTAAGGTGGAGACTCTCTGCTTGGTTCGTGCCTCGTGCCCACTGTCCCCAGGCGTGGGGCCCAGGGGCTGCTGGGTTGTGTTTGTGCTTCCCTCTGGTCTTCTCCCTGTTGTACCCGATGATATGGCCCCCGACCACCCTGCGTGGGTTCATGTTTCATATGGGGGGGTCATTCTTGTCACTTCAGTGTAGCCCAAATATTGAGATGATTCAGGAAGCAAAAGATGAACTTCACCAACCTAAACAATTAGGAAAAGTTTAACTTGCTAAGAAACATCATTTTTTTTTTGTGTGTGTGGAGTTCCTTTACTGCATAGAAATGGAGGCAAGATGCTCACGAATGTGACCGTCAGTACTGGTCATTACCCACTTGCGTGCTGTCCTGGGAGCTCGATCCCCTGAAGTCTGGCTTTCTGGATGTAAATGTGCCAGTGACCCCCAACTTCATGTCACAGGTCCAAGAATCCTCGTCGTCACCTCTTCTAGCAGCATTATTTCAAGACATAAGTGCCACCTCTGGGACGTCATTAGGCACCACAGCCATGTAATTGCCCTCCTTGATGAAGCAAAGCGCTGTGACGGTTCAGATAGAGCACTGTCCTTCTGCCCGTCATTTCGCCTCGGCAGACAAAGTGGCACTTCAGGCGGAGAGGACGGACAGTCTCTGTGTCAGAGATGGGGATTGGAAGTGGAGATCTGGAATTTGTTCTCCAGGACCGTGCCCGAAGTTCAGAGGCATGTGAGGACGGGTCTCAGAAGTGTCTTTGGCGGCTGTCCTGAAGCCATGTGAGAGAGGACGAGTGTCTACGGGACCTGGGGGAAGGCTCAGGGGACCACCTAGGCCTTCAGATTTGGAGGCGAATGCAAAGCAAATTTAGGAAATGAATTGCCAACGAGAGACTCTGACGACAATTTCTGTATTTTTTTTTCAATCATTCCAGAGCAAAAACAAGCCAGGTTAAAAGGTGCAGGGTGGAAGATCGGACTCCGTGTAAATCAAAGATGATGCCCAACAATGAGCCTATCTGGAAGAAAGATGAGCAGCTGAGGGAGGTGGTGAATGTGTCTCCGTGGTGGGATTCTGGGTGGGGGTGGGCAGCTGGGGAGCTGCATACGGGGAAGGCCCACCCTCCAGACACGCACGTGCGTGGTCCCGGGTCAGCAGAGCCAGGACACCCCGTGTGTAAGTGAAAAGAAACCAGTCCTCTTGGCTGGAAAGGCAGGACAGAACGCATCACGTTTCCTCAAAACCTCACGATTAAGCACAATGTGAACAGAAAAATGGAAACAAATCCCCATTTGACCAGCAAATGGATAGGGGCTTCAGCTTGAGGAAGCAAACGGAGAGTCCAGAAGTGACCTGCTGAGCCTGCGTCTGTCTCCCTCATGGCCCCGGGGCGGGTGACGGTCTTACAGGTGGAGAAACAGACCTGTGAGCTCTTGACACCCTCCCTCTTCAAAGGCTCCTCATTCCCTGGAAGGAATAAGGGAGGGGGGTGAGAGTCCCCCAGAGGACGGGATCCTTCCCTGCTCCCTGAGAGGTGATGGCAGGAGGGGGGACCCTGGGGCCAGGACTCACCAGAGACCAGCCACCCCCATGGACCTCCTCGGAGACTCTCATTGCAGAAACCACAGCCTCTCCTGGTAATCCATGCCCTGAATTTACTGCACATTTGCCTCCAGTGATGGGGAATTTAAACTGGAAGTTGCTCTTTGGCGAAAAACGCAAGGTTTTTCAAGTAACTTTCAGAAAAAGGAAAGTAGGATCCAGACTTCCATTTTTGGTGATGTCTTTACGCAATTTAAAAAAGTACACTGCCCATAGAAAAGATGAAAAAGGAATTCATATTTATTAATAGGACATTAGAAAAATACAAGAAAGCACAAATAAGGAAGGGCAGGGGCAAATGTAACCACCGCCCACAAATAAATATCGACATGCTGGTATTTATTCTCTTACTCTCATGTGGGTGTGTGATAATTGGATAATTGAATGTGTGCGTGCACATTCATAATTGGATTGGTCCATTTAACTAATAGTACATCACAACCATTTTCCAAATCCATAAATACAAATCTGCACGACGATTTTTAACTGGAATTTTCCAACGTATCCATGTACCATAATTAATTTTACCAACCTCTTGTTGTTCCACGTGTAGATTTTCCAGCTCCTTTGTTGTCATGTAGGACTGGGGTAAACAGTTCTGTGCATTAATTTTTGAGCACATCCTCTGAGCTAGTTCTACAAGAGACGTTTCTAGACAAAGAGTATGTGTACCTTTAAGTCTTCTGACATTGTCTGGTCTCTGCTGGTCCCCGTTCGCCGAGGCCACAACAGTTTGCAGCTTTTCCAGCAGATGGGAAGCCCGCTCATCTCCATCTTCGCCGACACAGGATGTCGTCGTAATGGTAGAGCCTGCTGCTTTCTGGTCTGGTTGGGGGAAATGCTACATCGTCATTTCCACCAGCGTGTCCTTGACTGACAAAGTTGGGTGGTGTTTTGTGGTCGTTTGTCATTTGCTCTCTGCCATCTGCGTCCAGGACTGTCTGGCCCTCGCTGTGCCGATGTTTAAGTGCTCCACCTGGGCTTGTACGCGCGTTTCAGTTAGAGGAAAAGACATCGGAAATGGCATTGCTAGGAAAAATACAGTCGAAAGGAATTAGTTAGGAATTGTTTTCTAAAGTGAATAATCACCATTTAAAAATAAATCTGAAAAAATTAAAAAATGAGAAACATAAAGAAAAGAAATAGATCTGTGTTGGCTATAACAGGATTTGCTTCAAACCTGCCACCTGCTTTTTGGCTGTCTTTGACACCCAATTAATTCTTCTGAGATCCAGGAAGATGATATAATTCTCCCTAAACTCTAACGTGTCCAGAAACAAATCTGTAAGTAAAAACTAAGTACATTTGTTCCAAGTGGACATCTGCAGGAACGTGTGAGGATGGCCGTCCCTTGTGCTGGTACCTGAAACCCAGGGGAGCTATCGCCCCATTCTTTCACTTGCTCGCCCTCTGAAAGGTGAGGCGCTGCAGGAAGCTGAACCGAGACTTGCTGGAATGTGTCCCAGGCCCACCGTGCAGCACATCCTGGGTGCCCCTGGAGGAAAAGAGGAAACATAGAATTTTCCCGGAGGTCTGCGCCCAGACTCCCCATCTCAGGAGAGTGGGGGTGATGGCAGGCCTATGTGCCAAAGTTGCTGCCCCACTGGGTGGAGGGTAGGCAGCCCATCAGCAGTTATTTAATGGCACGACCAGGGTAGCATGTGATCAAAATGGAGTGAGGAGCACAATGAAGTGAGAACCAAGTTCACGTTGGTTCTGGTTCACATTGGTTGTGCTGAGTTGCAAACCACAGAGACAGGCCCCGGGCCGCTCTCCATGGAGGATAGAGATTGTGTTTCTGTGTCACGCCAGCAGCAGCCCTGCCTCATTCCTTAGTGCCCCATCCCTGCCGCCATTACCAGTGAGTAACATTAGTCAGATCGGCCTGTGCTGCACGAATCGGACTCTCCCGGCCCTGGCATCGCCAAATGTGCAGCAGGCGTCGCTTCGGGAGTAAGGGGTGCGTGAAATAATGCGAATACTCTTCTTTGTCTTGTTATTCCAGGTCTCAAAAATGAAGACAATGAGGCTCTGGCATGGGAGGGTGTCATGAAAGAAAATTACCTGGTCAAGATCAACACAAAGGCCAGCGACACCTCAGAGGAGTATGTCAGCCCTTCGTTTCCGCTCTGCAAGGTGCCCCAGTGTACCGGCCAGCGGGGCTGGGCCAGCTCTGCAAGGACAGGTCTCGGCAGAGAGCTACCGATGCTACCGAGGCGGCTGGGGACAAACAGTGAATGTGGGCCAGCCCTTCAGGCAGGGCACAGCCACCAGCCTACCATCCGCACGGTCCTTCAAGGCCCTGGGGGACACAGCGGTGTTTGGAGGCTGCCTTGGTGTCACGCAGGGCCTTGGGGAGTGTAGGTCCCTCTGCCTTGGCTGCAGAGGCAGGTCCCTGGAAGTCCCTCAGGGATGGGCAGTGCGCCTCCCCTGGCAGGGACCACCCGTGTGTCTCTGTGACGAGGGGTGGGGATGTCAGAAGATGGAAAACCATTTGGCTGATGTTTCAGACTGCCCGGAGAGGTCTCAAACGTCCTTTATGGGTCTCGTGGAGCTGTAATAAACATCACGTAGAACTAGATGGGCCCCTAAGTCCATAGGTGGGCCTCACATGACGTTTACACAGGGCCTCTAGGAGCATGCCCTTCTTACCGTGCGGTGACATGTCACTGGGCAGAGTCACAGGTACTGAGAGCGCCAGACACCTCAAAATTCACTCTAACAGAAATGAGTAGATAGAAGCACCATGGATAAGGCACTCTGGTGGTGAGCTTCAACACAACCACTGGGGAGCACAGGACACACGCTCTTTCTCTCCAAGTAACAAATCAGATGCCCCAAGCTTCCTCCATTTCTAGACTCTGAGACCCTGGTTTTGGATGGGAGGGATGGACCTTGCAGGTCCCCTTCCACCACCCTTCAGCACAGGGAGCTTCCGCTTGCTGTACTAACCTGGGGTGACAGTGGGACTCTGCTTCGTGGGGGGTTAGGAAGAAAGTACAACAGGTAAATGCAGTGGGCGTTGATTTAGTTGGACATGAAAATGATCTGTACTTGGTTTTTTAAAAGACTGGAAAATGGACTTTAATAGCCCTTTCTCTCTCTCTCTCTCCCTCGCTTGAAGAATGAGGCATCGGTTTAGACAGCTGGATACAAAGGTACAGTTTTGTTTATAGTTTAAGAAATATTATTTTCATCTCTATTATCTTGGAGGTTTCATCTGGAGGCCCGTGGTGATGGTCTAAAATTGAAGAAGTTTATTATTAAAAATAGACGTGACTCTGACAGCATTAAGCTTTCTTTGTTCACTGGGTAGGGTCCAGGTGCTGGAGCAGAATTGTTTCTTGGGTGATCAGCCCACTGGGGATAGTCCTGAGGTCCCATTTCCACCATCTCCAAAATCTTGTCTCTCTAACCCAGGACGGCCTACCTTTCTCTTGGCTGCAGAAGCAAGTGTGAGATGCTGGCAATTACGGGAGCATCAGAAAGGCTCTGGGAATGGTTTAGGGGCCTGGGAGCCTGTGTGCTCGGCTTGGAGGCCGCTGTGACTTGTGACCTGTTAAACTACAGGGCGTGGCAGATGCACGAATACCGTGTGAGCATCAGGCATAGGGCGCGCAGGCCTGGACCTGGCACGACGTCCCTTCCACCAGGGTCTGTGGAACAAAGATGTCCCAGGCTAGCCTGGGTCCAGGTGGGGGGTGAGGGGACCAGCCCACTGCTTGGTGTGGGAGCAGCACATGTATACGGGGAGAAAGGACATGGTGGCGACCTCTTTGGGGACATGCCATCCCACGGTAGTGTGTCTTGTCATGGCCACTCTTATTCTGCGGTTGTACTGTTGGCAGATTTTTAGCGGCGGGCCAGGAAGACCTATTTGGTGGGACCGAGTGCTGCGCAGCTGTCCATGGTCATGCTGGACATAGCTCGTGACCCTCGCGGCGGGAGAGAAAGGAAAAATGCTGGGCATTTTTAAAGATCAGAAACAATTTATAGACTATTAAGAGAACATAGGAAAGGAGCAATAGGGGACCACATTCTCAGATGATTTCTATGAGACACAGGCAATATGTAATATATGGAAAGCCTCACGTGATGTATTCATCTTTCCACATTATATGTTTATATTTAAACACATGTTCGCATTGTCTGCTGCTTCTGGGCCTAGACCACGTAACACATAAAGTTTTTGTTTATGTGATGTCATAACACAGGCCAGGCATTGGGCTCAGTGCAGTCACAGCAGACGTGGCCCTGGATTTCGTGAGTGGCCCCTCTGTTCGGCGGTTCAGGTGGAAGAGCATTTTCAGGCCGACTTGTGCGGGATGGGATGCGGTAGCGGGTCCCTCTGTGTGTTCCCGGCTGTCCAGGTTGTCTGGTCGGGGAGTCCAGGAGCTGGGGATCTGTCTGTCTGGGTGTTGTGTTTGGAGAGGAAACAGGCTCTATTTGTTTTGGTGTGTTGTGTCGCTTCTGGGCTCACTGAGGTGGCCCTGCAGGGAGCTGATGGAGAGTAAGACTCAGGGCTGGGCTGCAGCTTTGAAAGCCACGCTTTGGTGCTGGCCCTGCTCTGGGACTGCAAAGGACTGACAGCACAGAGGCCACCGTGGACGGGCAGAGAGGAGCGGGCAGGACCCTCGGGCCACCTGGACACCTACTGGGTCTGGGCAGGGGTCACTGGGAGCCCGGGGCACTGAGTCCTAGGGACCAGGGATACCTCCCAGCCAGTGAAGGTCTGGGCAGGGGACACCATCAGTGGGGACAGTGGACCTGAGCAGGGGGGTCATGGGAGATGGGGGTGAGGGAGTCATGTGTCATGAGATCATACTGAAGGCTGTCTACATACATGGGCAAACCAGGGTCTCCAGGACCTCAGAGAGCGCCTGCAGGTTCAGTCTCCTTCACATGCCCCTGGCTGTGGAGCTCAGCCCCTTTCCTGGTTCCCGCAAGAAACCCACCTTTGCCATCATCCTATAGGTCTGGGGGTCATTGGGCAGGTCCCAGGGAAGACCCCAAGTTCATAGCACAGAGCCTGGGGGGGTCACCCATGGGGTTTAACTACCTTTCCCCCTTCTTGTCCTGCTCCCCTGCCCCTTCTCCTGTTTATTCCCCCCTCTATCCTCGATGCCTCCTCTTCTGAGCAACAAAAAACCTACTTTCTATCCAGAGAAAATGTAGGGATCACCACTTGTTTTGTGAGCAAGCTCTGGGAATCACACCCCTACTTTCAACAGCGCACTGAAGCCGCTGTACCACCACGTAGCACAGAGCCCTCCCAGCACCCAGAAATCAAAGGCATTCACGAGGGACCTTAAGTCTGTAGGTGGGGCTCTCACTGTGCCTTGTTCATTTTAGGCGGCCACTAACCCCGAGGGCTTCTTTTTGTTCTTAAAAACAATAAAGTTGAGTGAAGAGGTTATTATTGAAAAGAAGCCCAAGTTAGACACAGCTCTTCCCTGAGTGAGGGATATAGCAAGTTAGGGACCACGGGACAGAAATTGTGTTGTGTCTACAGCTTTTACCAAGTGCGCATCTGCGGCGTGTGATTTCGAACGAGCTTCGTCATCTTGTGAAAGGAACTTGTGAAATATGCACGTATCAAAAGTAATTTCATTAGGCCTTTCACCTCCATTGCTCTGCCGTGTGCACTGTATTGTGGTGAGGGAGACACTTGGCAGAAACTTGATTTATGAATATTATATATTATTCTTATTAGCATTATTCATATATCAAAGCACAACTTTATTGTATTGTATCTTATAATTTGTATTAGTGTTTGTTACCTGTAACATTATTTCTAAATAGTATTTCTCTGTCTGGTGAAAATCTGTTATTTCTACGTAGGAATCACTAGTAACATGCATTTGAGTAAAGGTCATACTAATTGATGGGAATGGTCACCCGCTAGTGATGTGATCCCAGAAAGTAAGCAGGGGACAGGGGCTGAAATGTCACATCACTCCTTCTGTCCCATCCAGCATGTGCCACACTTGCTGTCTGATACATGAGCATGCTGGTGCTTCATGGGAAAGCTAGGGAGTGATCATTCACAAATCAAAGCTGGCAAATCGATCTTAAGACCTGTTCTTTTTTCCCCCTAAGCTTAATGATCTCAAGTGTCTTCTGAAGGAGATTGCTAATAAAATGAAATAAAACACGTGGACCGCAATGCAGAAAATTCTAATTGCAGCAAGGTAAGTCGTTTTAATGGATTTTTTTTTTTTCTCTGAAAATGTACATATTTTGAGACTGATTTCAAGATTGTGATATTTTTTGCAGGTCTCTTATTTCCACATATTATCAGACTGGAAATAGCGTGCTATGTAAAACACGTGAGCACTTGCTGGGTTGTAGGGAGGAACAAGAGGCAGCCACGCCCCTGGTCACATTACTTCTGCACCACTGTCATCCGTAGCTCAGAGGCTGGCACAGCCAGCCGAGGTCCTGCGTTCGTCTGGCTGTTTTGAGAGCGCTTGCAACCTATGGGGCTGTTTTGGCAATGACTGAACCAAGGTCACACTGTTCTGAGGCTCCCTTTTTTTCCTCCTTAACTCTGTGTCCCTGATGTCTTTATGTGTCAGGGCCTAAAGATGTACCTCGTTCTCACGACACGCCATGGATGCTTTTTGCTGTGGGGAAGTGCATGCTCGCTTGCCTGTGTTGCTAGCAGCATATATATATCGATTAGCAAACATGTTTCAGTAGAGCGTTCAAGGTTTCTAGCAACAGCTCATTTGCACAATAAAAATGGAATTTGATTAAGTGGCAGAGCTGAACCCAAGGCTTGGCCCCCTCCCCGCATCGTACCATTTGCTTTAACTGTGTTTTCCCATTACCTGTCCAAATTCTCAAACCAGTGCTAAAAATGTTGTTAGGTACAGAAAGAGCCAGGGGAAAACATTTGAGTAGATTTTTTTTTTTTGAGAAAGTGAATTGTAAGGAATGAAAACGCATGAAAGAATGAAAACCCTCCTGCTCTCCCTCCCTCCTGCTGAGGGCCTACTAAACGCTGAGAGGCCCATGCCGGACGTGTGCTAAGGCTCAGGTGTGGGGTCCTGCCTACAGCGCGTTAAGTGCGCTGTGGCCTTTCTCCTCCCCGAGTGACTGAGTTACGGGGACTGTGGTCACCAGTTTCCTTCCAGTGCACCTGCGCCCTCGGTGCTTTTCCTTGGGCCTGACAATCCCAGCTCACCCTGACAAGCCCTCACAAGGGCTTTGTTAGGATGAAGTAATTGCGTATTTTATGTAATTGGAAAGGCAGGTGTAGCCTCCCGAGTTGCTCAAGACAATAAAGTTTGCGTGTTTAGGAGGACTGTATTTCAGTTCTTTCATAATGGCGGTAAATGAAAACAGTATTTTACCTTACAATAAATTGTAATTTCAGCTTTGGAACATTTGCCATTTTATTTAAGTTATGAGCTGAAATATTTTTAGAAATCAGGAAGCGATGAAACAGTTATAATGATTTTTAAAAACCGTAAAGGTATAATAATCAGAAGAGATCCATAAGGAGACGTGTGTGTGAGGTCTGTCCAGAAAGTACCCAGCCATGAAAGAGACATTTATTGAAGAAGATATAAGAAACTGTCACAGGACATTGACACCTCAGTCCCCTTCAAAGTAGGCACCTTGGCACCTTGCAAAGTTCTCCCAGCATCTCTTCCTCTGTTCAAAACACTCTTCAAAATCCTCTGTTGGAGTTGCCATCAGCTCCCCTGTCATATTTTCCTGAATCTCATCAAGAGTCTGAAATCTCTTCTCATTCAAAGGTGATTTTAGTTTTGGAAAAAGCCAGAAGTCACAGGGCATCAAATCTGGGCTGTTGGGGGGCTGAGTCACGTGGGTGATTTGATATTTTGCCAAAAAACTCTGCACGAGATGTGATGCATGAGTGGGCATGCTATCTCGATGAAGCTGCCAGTCACCAGTTGCCCATAGCTATGGCCTTCTGTATCATCTGAATAGTTTCTGTGGAGGAATGTTCAAGCTTAACACAAAACTTGATGCAGATCCATTGCTCTACTTGCTCAGTCATTTTGAATGTAACGGCCACACAGTACACATGCTCACTCAGCAGCATCTACCACCCACACTGACCAGTACAGTGAAGTCTCCATTGTTCACACATGCACATTCCAGTCCACTCTCCTTGGCTGCTGGGGTACCTTGATGTCATGCAAACTGTTCTCGTTATGTCAACAGTGGCTGGACTTTTCTCCGGACAGACCTTGTACACTCACACACCTCATATGGCCCTCACCTCCACATCTCGCCTTTTCCAAATGTGTTGACTCTGAGTAAGATGAGAAAGCAGCCTGGCTTCTTGTCAACTGGCCCTTTGCTTAAATACAAACTTTTACTAAAACATGGAGAGTTCCTTCATCAGTGAAAGACAGTGAACCGGGAGAAGGTCATCATTTCCGTGTGACCCCCTGTGACAGACAGAGGGTGAGCAGAAGAGCGTACGAGGAAACAGATGCCCCGTGCATCCTTAACTGCCATGACTATAGGAACAACAAACTGGGCCTGTCCTGTCGGTTGGTGCACTTTGTCTTCTGGATATAAGGTCCATTTCTCTCTGGGCTGTTTTCTGCCTGGCATGTCCTTAAGAAGTTTACTGAAAATGCAATTTTCTAGGCAACCAGCTACATGCTGCTAAAATGTGATTCTTCCTGTGCCTCCTTGATACTTCTGTCTCTAGAGGGGTGATGGCAATCTCTCTTTGGACAGGGACAAGGGAAGAGAATGCCAGCCCAGGTGGGAGTGACCTGATCCCAGTGGAGGGAGGGCAGGAATGGACACATGGTGGCAGGTCTTTAGCCATTGGCCCCTCTGGGATCTTCTTCCCTGCCCCAGCCTTTGACCCAGTGACTCGGGATGAAATCAGCAGATGGTTGTACATGTGTTTCTTTCTCCTGCACTAAGGTTGAAGGGAAGTAAGACCCAGGGTGAGAGTGAAGTCATTAGTTTTCTTGTAGCTTCATCCTTGGAACCCAAGGATCCTCGGGAAGGAACGGTCCCTGGAAATTGATTAACCCTCACATAATAACCATCGATTCTTGTGTTTGTTGCACTGCAATTCTAGTTCAGTGAAAGAGCTGGAAGTTCCTTTGGAAGTCATCGTAAAACATCATTTCAGTAATTTACTACACTTAACTCTTACCAACTCATCCTTTTACTTATGCAGAAACTACCTGGCAGATGAAGCACTTGGAGATTTTTCTGGGTCTTCACCTAGACGGACAGAGTGAGCCATGGCCATTTGGCTGTGGTCCTGCTGTCCCACTGGCAAACCTGCCACAACTCCCAAAACGGTCTCGTGGCCACTTCAATCCTGAGAGAAAAGTCTCTCCGCTTTGGGTAGTACATCTCTACCCACTGCCAGCCCATTACCAGTGCATTTGGAAGCAATCTGTGTCCTGAGAACGAAAGCGGGAACTCCCTTCTTCACCTGGTGTTCTCTCTCTGCTTCTGCAGGCAGCATGAGACCTCTGAGTGAGCAACGCACAGCGGGGCCAAAGCCCAACTTTGTTCCCGAATGTGAACTGCCCAGCGACGGTCTCCCTCCCCTTGGCTCACTCAGACCTGCCAATGGGACGTGTGACGGACTTCACCCGAGAAGGTGGAGATGAAGACGGAGGGAGGGCACCCCTCCATCTGCTCCACTGAAGCTCCCGGCCCCCCTGGGTCTCAGTGACCAGCACGTGCTGTAGACAGTTTCAAAGTCTGTTCCTTCCTTTTGCCTTTGCTGCTCCCCCTTTGGCCCACGCCTGTGGTAGGAGCCCATCCCCCGGCCCTCCCCAGGAAAAGGAGCCTGGCCAGGCTTCCCCTCTGTTTCCATGGGGCTCTGCGGCTTACCTCCAACCCCTCTCCCTTGTTTTTTTTTGTCTCCTGCCACTCACTAGTGGGCACATACTTACACGTCTCCCAAATCAGGCCGGACTTTAAAATGTGCTGTCGCAAGAGGACCCTGCTCTTTTCAGGAGGAACTGTTTTCACTGTGCTTTTTATCTCAGAGGAGGACCCCGGGACTCATCCCTCCCTCTTGCTCGCCAGGAGCTCCGGCTGACGGGAGCGCCCTGTTCCTGGCAGTGCGAGAAGCACCCCAAAGTGGAACCTCGTGAGGCACCGCTACTCCTGTTTCCGTCACGTGCTCCTCTGGCTCCTCTTATTTCTTGTTTTCCCGCCAAAAATGATTCCTGGGCATCCCAGAAAATGTAGATACATGAAGACGCACAAAGAATATAAGTCATCCCCCTACCTGGAGACAGTCACTGCCGACGTTCCAGGGCGTTTCTCCAAGTCTGCTTTTTCCTGTGGACATTTGATTTCTCTTTCAGAATGTTACACGCTGTCATCATGCCACATGTGCAATTTCATATACGCTTTTCCACTTAACATTTCATCAGAGATGTTTTCTGTGCAGGTGCGGTCTTCTTAGACGTTTTATTCCTAGGTGCATAATATTCAACCTCTCACAAGTTCCGCAATGCTGGTCATTGAAGGCCGCGCCCAGGCGGTCAGTGGGAGGGGTGCCTTTGTGCGTGAGCCTTCCCACCTTCAGGAAAACACCGCGTGGCTAGGTTCCCACGCCTATGTGTTGGGGATCAGACCACTTGCAAGGCTTTTCCATAAATATATAGCAAATAGGAATCTTTAACTTGAGTATAAGATGTGAGGTCTTAGATATGTGAACCTAGAACTCTTAATACAAAATATTGTATTTAACTCTTAGTGTAGGAAGAAGCCAGCGTGCCCATGTAAATATTAGGGATGGCGCAGGCACCGGTGGAGGATTGGAGAGAACATCTCATTACACACGCCCGGTCCCAGCTGTCTGTGGAAGCGGTGGCATCGTCACCCCGAAGGCTGGGCTGGCTGTGCGTAAGGCGATCGAAATGTTCATAATTAGTTTTTTCCTGCTTAGAATAGACCATAAAGTCAGTGGCTGAAGTAGAAAATCTTAGAAGGAAGCTGTTAAAAGGATCATCTAATTAGAAAAACCACAAAAGCATGAACCAAATTTTAAAAAAAAAGGCTTTTCATTTTGTCGGGGCGGCAGAGTTAAGCGACTGCTCACAGCAGCCCTGCCGTTTGAGGTCCCTTCTGTCCAGGTCCCGTTCGTGGGTCCAGGTCCCGTTCGCGGCCTCCCAGGGAACCTCGGCCCAGAGGGTCCGCCAGCTCCTGGTTTGGGTGCTGCAAAGAGACGGGATCAAATTTACAGGGCAAAAGTTGTCAATGAATGCCGCTTTCAAAATTTTTCTGAAAGGGAGGGAATGGCACTTTTGTGTCGCCATGGCAACTGGAATGTCGCCATGGCAACTGGAATGCCTGCCTTTTCTGAAGTCACCAAGAAGAGGCATATGTCCTCTCCACGTTCGTGGGAAAACAAAGTACGCGGAGCTGCGTGAGGCTGCGCGGAGAGAGACAGCGGTCCCGGGGCCTCACCCACAGTTCAAGTAGGAAATTTGAATACAGTCGGTATGTCTCATTGAAAACCTCCCAGAAGACAAGGGTTAGCATCACTACCGGCTGAGGTCCTTAAGTTAAGCTTTGTCTCTCTATCCACCCTCCCTCCGACTGCAGTTCCATTGGTTTGAGACGCAGGTCTCCGTACAAATCAGTGTCAGCAGCTGAGGACGTTCTCTGTCGACACTAAAAACAACACTCAGAATTCATTTGTTCTGGGGAGAGGCGTGTTCGGGGTTTTCACTCCGCCTGTCTAGGGGATGTTTCTGCGGGGCGACCCTGTGAGTTTTGCATAAAAAGCTGTCATTTCAGGTGTCACTCATGCAGGTAGTACAAGGACTGAAGCACCTCCAGGCCCAGGTGCTGTGTCTGCGCAGGCCACGGATGGCGCCCTGGGCCCCCGTCTGTGACGGTGGGAATCCTGCGATGCGGTTCCAATGAGTGTGTCATCGAATTAAATAATGGAGGGAGTGTCACGTTGTTGTTCTTGTCATTCTTCTGAGAGTGAACGAAAGAGAAGACTTGGTTCCCAGTCCGACCAGCAGACTTCTCCAGCAGAGGACTGGAATGTTCTGGCTGCATGCCAGGAGACAAGGCCCCCCGTGGTTCTGGTTCTGGGCAGCATGGCCAGTTTTGCCTACAGCCCACCTCTCCTTCCCTCCGGTTAGGCCTCCATCTGTAGCTCAAGGAGCCCCAGCTCCACTGACCAGAGCCGCCCCCGTCACCCCCCCCTCAGGCATGCCGAGCTATTGCTGAGGACACAGGGCTCTCTGGCGGGCTCACCAGCCCTTCCCCACGTGCATGTGGATCCTGACTTGCAACCTGGGCTGAAGCCCTCACAGCCTGTACAGGATAGCGTGGTTGTGGGAAGGGGGTCTGTCGCCCACTGCAGGAGGAGCTCTTGTAGGACACAGCCCAGGCCTTTCTCATTGTCTTGCTCACCACACACACAGACATCATGGTCTGGAACCTTACAGTAGCAGGGAGAGGCAAGCTCAAGACGTTTGCAGCCCTGAGTGCCTGTGGGCTGTGATGGGGGCTTCAGTGCAGGACTCCCGGGGAGCGGGGAGGAGGGGCAGGAAGGCACCCAGGAACCAGAGAGCTGTACACTTGTGTGCGAGTGTGCGTGCACGTGAGTGGGTGTGTGTGGGGGCACTGAGGCACATCTCCACCACCGTCTTCTTGCCACTGTCAATGCCCAAGCGTGCTCTCCACACTGTAGAGGGTTTTTAATTTTAAAAAATAAGCAGAAAAGTCAGAGCTCCCGGTGAAGAGCGTTAGCAGTGATTTTGTGGGTGAGGAGGAGTTCCAGGAGCCCCGATGTGCCTTATTGCCTTTACATACTGCGAGGACCCCTGACTCTCTGGGATGCGGCCCTCCCCCCACCCCTGCAGCCCCCAGGACGTTACGAGGGAGGTGTCTGTCCCTGTCGCCTCCACCCTCGCTCTGCCCGCAGGCTTCCTCGGGGCTCCCTCCCCTCACTGTGGCCCTGGCAAATGGCTCTCATGTCTAGTCAGTTTTTCTCAGAGATGAGTGAGGAATAAAAGGGAAACGGCCCTCCTGGGTGGGTGGAGAGAGTTTTTGCCTCCAATTTCACCTCTCATGTCCTCTGGGCAAACCTTCTGATTCAAGGAACGCCAGCCACTGCCAGGTGGAAATAACCCCGGGCTCCCTCTGCGCTGCCGGAATCTGCCACCCTCTGGGATTATTCCAGAAATGGGCTTCCTTTCAAGTCTCGTTGTCAGCTTCTCTCTGGAGGATCAGGTGGTTTTGGGATGCTTCACTCTGAGCCACACGTCGTCAGTGACCCAGAACTGAAGACTCTGGGGAGTTCCTGGCTCCGGGGCAGGGAAGCTTGGCTTTGGCACCCCTGAGGGTTTCCCTGAGAGAACCCCCTCCCCAGGGAGGCCCAGATGCTGCACATCAGCATCCTCTGCTCCCTGCAGACCACCCATGTCTACCCATCAGCCCACAAGCCCATCGAAGTCCCTAGCTTTGACCTCCACTGTACTTGGGTTATCAGGAAGCAGGAGAATCTCATTCCACGTGAGGGGTGTTTCCAGGTGCAGACGACATTTCCTTCCACGGCGGGGGGGGGGGTCCCTGCGTTCTAGCCCCAGAATCCGGGATGTAGGCCCCCACTTCTTTATGAGGCTTCCTCTTCGGATCCTTCTGTAACTAAGTGACACAATTTCTCCCCCATTGAAGCCAGAGGAGGCTTTCCTGTTCCGACTTGGAGTGCATTTGACGTGGGTGGGGCCCTTTGCACGCGGAGAAGGGAAGGTAAATGCACTTCCATCAAGTGTCCGCTGCCCGCCTCTGTGTCCGACGTGCCTGGATTAATTCGCAGTTCTTCACGAACACCTGTAGGGGAGATGGGTCCCTTAGCCTCCCTCGTCACTGAGAGGGCAATGACGTGGAATGAAGCCACTGCCCTGGCTGTCCCTTCTGAAGTGCTCAGATTCTGCCGTCCCAAGGAAAGGAAGGCCGAGCTCACCATTGGTCAGCACACTGAGGGACCTTCTCTTCCTGGCCATTTGGGTCACTTTGAGTGTATTTCTGTGGCTGTGACAGGGATGCAGGGATGGCAGGCAGTGATGGTGGTAGTGATTTTCCTCTCCCTGCCTAACCCAACCCTAACCCTGACCCATTAATGCTGAGTCTGGGAGGACAGGCACAAAAGGGGACTGTCTCGGGAAAACTGTGTGGACCCCCTCTCAGGGGTGACCTCGCCCCTCCTGCCCCAGGCCTTGGCTTGTTCCACCCCACCTGCGGTGTTCTCACAGCCTTGGGAGGCGGAGATATGTGTCCCTTCAAAACACAGGGCAGGTGTGCTGCTTTCCAGTGTAACTCTTCCTCCAGAGAAAAGGGCAGCCGGGCCTCCTGCCCGTTAGAAAGGATGCGGGTTCCCTAGACCAGGGTTCATCTTCCGCAACAGAGCTGACGGTGTGTGCAGGTGTAACCTGGCTCCTCTTCTGCTGCCTTGCGGGAACTGGGGCCCAGGTGACCCGTGGACAGAAGCTGACATCTGACCATGGCTGAGAGTCATGCACTGTCCTTCAGCTCTGACACAGAAGCTCTGGGCCCCTCCCTGTACCTGTGCCAGGTGTACGCGTATTGGGCAAAATCGCAGACCTTTCATAGTTCCTGACATTAATTTGAAGAGTGATTATGTTTTATTCATTCTGCATATTTCCTGTACTTTGATATCAAGAGATGAAGAAATGAAACTGATGAATGTCCCAAGAGCAAGCCTGTTACTCCTTCCACGCCGACAGGCCCCTACAGCCTGGGGCCACACCCTGGGGTCACCCCACTGTGACAATCGGACGGTGCTGGCTGAATTCCACAGGGGACTCTTAAAGAGGAGCCCCTGCCAGGTTCAGTGCCGTGCCGTAGAGACGGTCCTGGGGGAGAGGCTGGAGGACAGCTTGCCGACGTGGGCAGGCCCTGCGCCAGATGCAGCAGGCGTTTCCGCACCTGGGCTCGCTCCCTCACTCATTCGGCAGTCACCCAGTTACTTGAAATAAATGACATCATCACTGCCTTTGAAGGACCGGCGCTCTAATGAGGCGGACATGCAGACCCCAGACTCCACCGTGGCCAGAGAGGCACGTTAACAGAGGACACCGTGGAGAGTCCTGTGGTCACCTGGGTGGGCAGCGTCAGTGATGCTGGCCGCTGGTGCCTGAGCTGAGTCGGGCAGCGCAGCAGACTGGCCTGGCAGAAGGCCGGGAAGGGGCTTAGTCAAAGGAGTAGGAAGTCCCAACAATTCCTGCCATCTTCTCACCTACCAGGTTCTGCCTCTGCGGTGAATCCCCCCAACCTCCAGTGGAGGGATCTCTATCACCCGTAAGGCCACAGCACGTGTCCCTGGCAGGAGGCAGTGTGACAATGGGAGAGTCCAGGGACCCACCTCCACAATGAGCCCTACAGTCTGGGCGTGGCCTTCCTGTCTGCCAAAAGGGGGTCCCATTAGTGTCCTCCATGGGAAGGTTGCGGGGATGTGAGTGCTCAGCATAGCCCTCGCAGGTGGCAGACCTCCAAATGACCTTGAAAATCATTCACACACTTTGGTTTTGCCTCCCTGAGGCCATGGCCTTCTCCCCAGGTGTCCCCAGAACCCTCTGTCCTGGATGGGAGGAAGGAGCAGAGATCAGGGATGCCTCAGAACCATCTAGGGAGGCGGGGAGACGCTTGGTTTCTGATGTGCGTGACAAGACTAGGCAGCAGGCCGTGAGCCTTGGAAGGCAGGGCCTCGTCTTGATGTGGCATTACAAATTCTTTGTCCCCCTCTCTGAGTACTCCCCCACCCACGCCTCCATCACAGCCTGCGGAAGGAAGAGAAGGGCAATCCGGGGCACCTGGGGAGAAGATGTCCAACTGTCACCATTGCTCACGTCTGTGCGAGTCAACAGAGCGTGTTTAACAGCCCTGTCCCTGGGCCTCGGCCGCCCCGTCCCGAAGCCTGCGGAAGGCAGCTGTGCGGACCTCTGAGCAGCCCCCGCCACCTCGTGTTCTTCAAAGAAGCCTATGCTGGAAAACACTGTCTGAAATATCCATGTCTTACCAGGTAGAAAAATATCTAATATCTCATTAATGTCACGGAGGTACAAAGCCATCTCAAGAATTTGGAAAGATCACAGATTTTATATATTTTTGGAGCCCATTCAGCCGCTGAGCCCACACACCTGTCGACTGATTTACATTTTTAAAAGGAAAGTATGTTGTTTTAAAATTATTGGACTGAAGTCTCATAGAAATGCTATGATGCTTCCAAAGGGTTGGTACAGGGCTAACAGATGGTTGTTAGAAGTGTAAGTCCCGATTATCTTCCCACCGGGGTTACTGAGTTCTTCAGTTTTCCTTGCTCTTGCATGGTGTCTACTTGCTGGTTGTGAAAATGGAAACAGACCCAGGTTTGGCCCCAGGTCTGAGCACCCGGAGTTGAATGGCAAAGACCCCGGTAACGCATCTCACTGCATCCCTCCCTTTTCTCGTAAGAGGCCTACACGGGGTGGTGTCGTGCATTCTGAAGATAAGGAGATGCTCGCTACTAAATGTGGGTGGCATTTCCTCCTAGCCTTGAAAATTCACATTTAATATCTTCTCTTTCCACAATAATATTTGACGTGTTTTTAAAAGCTGAGAAACACCACAAGGCTTACAGTGAAAAAGCCCTATCCCGCCCTAATGAGGAATTGAGGCCAACACTTAGGAGTGTTTGGGCCCGTTTGTTCTGCTTTTCTTGTTTTCATATTTCTAAATTACAGGCTTCTACTGCAATTTCTTGGTTGCTCGATCCTTTTGACGTCCGACTGTGGCCGAGGAGGGCTCTGTTCTCTGACGCCCACTCCTCACCCCTCACCTCCCTGCAGTAAGTACTGCTTAGGACTTCCACCTTCCCGGCTCTTAGTGTTCAGAGTTTACGTGATCACAGCGGTATGAATACTGCCCACGGCAACACCACGTTTCCTTCCGTGGTCGCCACAGGCACTCTGTGTCAATGATTTAGGATATTCCCACCCTGAAGGTAGATGGCAGGACTCCGTTTCTGATCTCTTTGAGTTTGGGTGGAGTCATGTGACTCCATCTGGCCAGTAGCTCCAGAGAATTTAACTGCTGGTGGGAGGTTCCCTGGAGCTCTCTCTGCATGGGGCATTCCTCAGCACCATCAGCCTGGCACTTTTCCGACCGGGGAGAGGAGGGCCCCTTTACAACTGGCCGTGAGCCTGGAGCAGAAGCAAAAAGGAAAACTGTGCTGTTCTAAGCTACTGTGGTTTGGGGAAATTACCACACTGTAGCCAAAGTTCTCCAACTGATGATTCTTCCTTGAATAAATGCTTGTTTGGGTTCTTCCTGGAAACAACGGTGCCTTGTTTAAAAAGTTCGCTTCACATTTTCTGTACCCATCAGAAAGTCAGTCCTAAAGTCTCCACCAAAAGTGTAAATCTCTTTCCAGTTTCCTTATCAGGGACTCTATTCACTTCATCTTTTCCTTGGGATTCTCCATCTGAGGGTTGCCCTCTAGCCTCCTGCACAATTATCTTCCTGGGGTTCCTTTTTACTTATCTACTATGGGACATAAATCCCCTGGTTCCTACGACTCAAGTTGGCAAAGAGTATTAGTCTCTACCCCAGCATCTAGTCTCCCAGTTAAAGGATCACACTTCCTAGTCTCCCTTGTAGTACATCAACTCTGTAATTTATTTTTGGCCAAACAGATATAAGCAGTAATGTGGTGTGTGACCTTTGGAAATTGTCCTTAAAGAGAAAAGCTTCCTCCTTCTTTGTCCTTTCCCTCAGCAAGCTGCATAGAATAGATTTCAATGGCTGGAGCTCCAGCAGCCATTATGGACCATAATGGCAAGAATGTCTTGGAGGAATCTAGGTTCCTGGTAGTTGGGCAGCCTCCAAACAACACTGAGCTGCTTATCATCACACTTTTGTTTTTTTTAAACCTGAGAAACTTTTATCTTGTTTAACCTGGTATTGAATTTTTGGTCACATGAAGAGAAAGCTGTTTCAAACCGATCCCCCATTCTGCTTAGCTACTTCTCTTGTTTTGGCGAAGGCCATCCTTTCATCAGTCACAGCTTGGTCGGGAGACAGAAGTCTCTGTGTCCCCGTCGTAAACGGTTTTTCTGCAATAAAGAAATTGTGAGTCATTACGTCCCAACTTCTATCAAAAGTAGTTCCCAGTGCACTAAATAGTTAACATGTAAAAAGGGAAATCATAAAACATAGGTAAATATTCATATGATTTGAAGCTGGAGAACAATTTTCAAGAGATGATGTTAGAAGAAACCAAAAACAAGTTCAGTGGGTTTAGAACGAAAATAACAATTTTTATAGGACATACAACACCTTGTCAATCGAGGGCGGCTGAGTCTTCTCCCTGGGGCTACTGATGTCTGGGGCGGGCTTGGGACTGTCAGGTGGGGCTGAAGCAGCGGGTCTGGGGACCACGCTGTGAGAAACTCTGAAACTGCTTTGCCTGCAAATAGACATGTCATCCCCTAAAAAAATAACAGTAACAATGGTATTGACAACATTTCCAGAACATGGAAGGGGTTGGGACTATAGGCAACCTGGGTGCCGCTCGACAGTGAGGTTCAGGAGTGTAGAAATCAGGATGATGCAGAAGACCGGAAGACAGCTGCAAAACGTGTGGTTGATTAATCAGATAAAGCTTTGGTTTACATTTGCTCCAAACGCAGTGATTTGTTTCAAGCAGTACCATAGAGATGACCACCCTGAAAAACAATCTCAAGAGAAATGAAAATGATAGTCTATGACATGGATGTCCACGCATCGTCCGTCACTCTTATCCCAATGGCTCCTTAAGCTTCCTGTGATAAATTCTATATACATTTCTAAGAACTATGTAAAGAAGGCTGTCCAACCCCCTTTGCCTAGTGCCACATAATTTTTAGTGACTAAATCATTTTTGTTGGAACAGCAGAAAACCGCCGGAGCAAATGACATCAATTTCTGCAGGTGGGAAAATGAATACGGGAAGAAATCACTACGGCCTCAGTTTCCTGGGGGGCTCGTATTTGGTCACCTAGGTTTACCAGACGTGGCGGGACTCGGGGGAGGCACCTTCCGACCGCACTCTTGGGCTCTGCACGCCCAGTGCCAGGGTTGACGGCTGCCACGTGTGAGTCTGAGAAATAAAATGACCCGTCGATGTACCAGCAAGCCCACAGGCAAAATCAGTAGTTCTCCACTGGCAACGTGGCTTTATTGTTGTCTCCCGAATCTCCTCGACTCTTTTGCAATTACTTTCATTATTTCTGCTCATTTAAGGGAGACCCTGGAGTTTGGAGCCCGATGGTGTCGACAGTTAACTCTGGGCGACTCAGACGGAACTGAGTTCAAACCAGGCTAAGAGTAATAGAATTACCCGTCTTAATGGTCATCACCACATAGCACGCCCTTTTCCAACAGAAAGACCGGGACTAGGTTCTGAGAGCCTAAGTGTGCTCGCTCGCTCACTCGCTCACTCACTCACTCACTCACTCTCTCAGGTACTCGCTCACTCACTCACTCACTCACTCACTCATTCACTCATTCAGCAAATATTCAGTCATGTTCCTGTCTGGGTGTCACAGTATTGCATACGCAGGACAGGCGGGTCTCGGCCTCCTGCAGCCTCTAGTGTCCTAGAACAGGAACATAATATCAAACAAAAAAGCGAGATCACCACACATGGTAAGTGCTAGGAAGGAAGAAGCTGGAGCTCACGCGGCAGGGTGGAGGTGGGTGGTCAGGGAGGCGCTGCTTCTGCAGAGGCCCAAAGGCTGAGGAGGAGGGGACGTGGGCAAAGCAAGACAAAAGTCACCGTTGTTTGTTGAGAGGTATGATGTGTACAAAGGCTGTGGTGTGGATGTGGTTTGGTGTCCCCAAAGAACTTCAAGGACACTGGGATGGCTGTGACCTAGTGGGGGAGGGAGGCCGGCCTGAGATGAAGCCAGAAGCTGCTGGACCCAGAGAGCCGTTTGGGTAAACGGGCATTTAGACACAGGGATCTTAACACACCTTCGTGCCCATGTGCTGGTGAGTGGGACTTGTAGAAAGACCACCGTTTGTGTCAGGGCCGTAAATACATGTGATCCTGAGAGCATGTGAGGTCAGAAGCCTGTTTTGCAGAGAGCAGGCAAAACAGAGGTGATATTTTAATTTATAAAGTTGCCTCATGTGGTAGCAATAATTTGAAATTTGCGTCATGGCACTTTCTGTGAGGCATGTCTGCCGTGTTAACTCTACCCAGGACCTCCTCCCCCTCCTTGCTGGTGGCAATGCCTGGCTGGGCCCGGACCCCGGCCGACACCACTGCCCTGCACCACGTTCTTTGGTGAACAGCTGCAGTGCCCTCCCTGGTGGTTTCCTTCCTCTTCTTTCTTCCTGGCCTGAGTCTCCACCTCTCCTGTCGGATGCTTCTGCACCTGCCAAGGCCTAGCTCAAGAGACCCACAACCACCTGGGAGCCGAGTTCAGGAGGAGTGAGTGAACTGCCGACATCCCCACCACCTCCGGGGTCCTTGGGGCAGCTTACGCTGTCCTGCTGGCACTCACATTGCCTTGTTCACGCAGGGTGAGCTAGATGCTGAGTTCGTTTAGATGCCCTCTGAGCCTGTTGCCTTAAACCTGGAAGACACTAAGGGTAGCTACTGAGCTGAATTATTGCTAGCACTTACATTTACTGGGCGATTAATGTACCAAGCCCTCTTTCAAGGGAGTGTGCTTTAATCTTTCTGTGATGGTTAGTTTTATGTGTCCCCTTGGCCATGGTGCCCAAGTACTTGGTCAAACATTGTTCTGGATATTTCTCTGGAGGTATTTTTTAGATGAGATTAACAGTTAAATCAATAGACTTTGAGTTCGCAGATTACGCTCTAGAATGTAAGTGGGCCTCACCCAATCAGTTGAAGGCTCTGAGCAGGAAGCAGTCTGCTATCGGATGGCCTTTGGACTTGAATTTCAACTCTTCCCTGGCTCTCCAGCCTGCAGGTCCACACTGCAGGTTTTGGACTTGCGGCCTCTGCCATTGTGTGAGCCAAGTCCTTAAAGTCTCTCTCTTTCTCTGTATAAATGATCACAAAATAGATATTTATATATAAACAACTATAATTTATATCTGTAACATCTATAAACATAAATACAAATGTACATATAAACATCTTTCTGCTTCAGTTTCTCTGGAAAACGCTAATAACACACCTCACACCTGCCGTTTCTACCCATTTTATAGATGAGGAAGTTGAGGCTCAGAGGGGTTGAGTGTCACGGCCAAGGGCACGCTCCGGACAAGTGTGGAGCCCAGAGTGTCCAGGCCTTCCCAAGCAGTAGCGCTACACAGCTTTTTCCGTGCGAGCCCCAGAGTGAGGACGAGGGCCTGCGTGTCACCCACACTGTGTTCACCATGCAGAGTTTCTTCTCTTCAACGGTCCACACACGACCGTGGGCTTTTACGGTGCGTGAGAGCCGTCAGCACGCGGACGCCTCGCTGTCCGGGGGAAGCGCACACATGCCCCTTCGCAGAGAAGGTGCACCCCTGCTTGGCGGGGTTACATCCTAGAGGGTTAGACGATCTTCTTGGCCGTTTTAATTTCCAGAAGGATCTTGAAACAAGCACGCACTTTTCATAAACAGTCAAGTGGAAGATCTTCAGGAACTAAATAGACAACAACTTCAAGTGAATTTTGTTGAAAATAAGACGCACGCCCTCCCTCCGAAAGGGAAATGAAACAAGAGAAAAACAAGCCGTGCGTGCGCGTGGAGCTGAAACGGAAAAACAAACAGTGCACAGGAGTCCCCGGGCCTCTCGGTGTCTCTGCTGTGGGCTAAAGTCCCATGTTGAGGTCACAACTTCAAAAGTGGCCTCCCACTGGCACCTCTCCCTAGCAAAAGGTGGCGGTAAATATTCACCTGGATCAATGGTTTCTGGTCAAGCTGCAGACTGCCCCCGTCAGAGCCAGCCAGGCGGTCACCCCTGGTCACGAGGGAGCGGCTCCCGGGAGACGTGTCGCCCCCAAACGCACAGAGACAATCTCCCTGGCTCTGAAGGACAGTCCTTCCAGAATGCAGAAGATGGTGCTGGAAATATTGGTCGTGTTTGTCCTTGGAATGAACAACTGGCCCTGCGCAGGTAAGGAGCTCAGCTCCAGGTAACCTGTGGCGTGTCCTGGCCTGGGCGCCGAGCCTCACGGTGTCCTGTGTGCTTGCGAACCCAGGTTTCCCGGTGTACGACTACGACCTGCCCTCCCTGCGGCAAGCCCTGAGTGCCTCGGTGGCGGACGTGAACTCTCGGTCCCTGAGCCTGTACCTGTTCAGGGCGTTCAGAAGCTCCGTAAAAAGAGTGAGTGCCCATGGCCTGCTCTCCACATCTCTCTCTACCGCTTTCTGGCTGCCTCTGTCAGTGTGTTGGGTACACTTTTTTATTTTTATTTTTTCCAGTTTAAGATGATAATAGCTAAACACCTCTTCCAGCCATTTACTATTCTATCTTGAGGCTCCCGGAGCTCTCCAGAAGCCTGTGTCCTCTGCTGGGCACTTTCCTCTGGCCCCTTTCCCATTCCTGACCTTTCGCCAAGCGGCCTGCCTCCGCAGCCCATGTCCCTGGGTTCCTCGTGAGCCTCTTTGTTAAGAATTGCTCATTGTTAGAAACGAGGCTCTTTCAGATTCAGCAGTTCTGCTTCTAATATTTATAGGAAATAAATCCTGGCTTTTGTCAATACAGTGGTCATGTTTCCTGTTCACACTGGAAATAGGGAAAGAGGAATCTTCTCGGGCTCCTTTGACTCAGTCTGTGATAGGCAAAGAAAGAGAAGCAGAAATATCCTCCAAAGGAAATGAGAAAGGTGGACAACAAGTCACCTGCCCCTTCCCTGTCCCCAGGGGATGTCACCGCCTAAAGAGTTCCTGGACAAAGGGGGCAGAAACACCCTCAAGTTAGTTTAGGGGAAGCTGGAAGGTAGGACGGGGTCTGTGAATTATAGGCCACGTGGGAAGGAGTGGACATGCTCTGTCTGCCTGCCTGCTCGTGTCTCCTATCCCGGCTGGGGGCCACCTTTGCTCATCCTTAGCCTGCTCCCTCTTGAGCTGTGAGGAGCACATGGCTCCTGTGTCTCCAAGGACAACACATTTACCTTGGCCCTTCCTCTTCAGAAAGTGGCTCAGCGTCCCATTTCCAGAGTCCCAGGAAATCAACTGGATTGTCCCAGTTGTCTTTTCTAATTGGGCCATAGTTCATGAAGACGATGGGCTATGGTTTAGTTGGGTGTCTGGCCTGGAACCAGGCTGTCGTGGCCAGAGTGGGGTCACCCGTCCTGGACGTCGTGGTGCGGAGGCGATGAGAGACGTGTGCGGTCAGCTGCCAAGCCGAAGGGTGAATCGTTCTGGAAGGGCACCGGGCCAGAATCCAGGACCTCGCTCCTCCCCCCACTCCACTGGCTTCTGTCTCTGGCACGTCGTGAAATCCACGGGCTGTGTAGGCAGATCAATGTCCTCTTGCCAGGCCTGCCTGATTTAGCCATGCCCCCCAAAGAGGAAGTGAATACTTAGATGAACAGGAACATGGGGGTGAACCCTGAGAGAGCCAGTTACGGGCACCATGGAGCTCTGGCCTGAAGAGAGGGGCTGGGGTGGGCACGGCCCCCGGTGCACAGTTCGGCACATGTGCCACCTTGTATAGACCTGAGCCCAGACACACGTGCCCTTCCATGCGCGTGTGTGATCCTTAATGGCACATGACGAAGAGGTGTCCCTCTACGTCCTGTGCGCCGCCGTCCTATCGGCAAGCCTGCCTGCTCTTGCCTCTCGCTCCAGCCTTTTCCAATTATTCAAATGCATCGGTCAGGCAACATTTGTATGCTCCTTCTGTGAAATCTCCAGTGTCCATGGATGACCGCAAAAGGGCCCTGAGCGTTGAAATTTGGAGTTACACATAAATTTTAGCGAGTAGGCAAATCTGCAAGTATAGAAGCTGTGAATAATGAGGATCATCTGTAAAGCTAAGTCATTAGACAGCGCTGGCCTTGGGGCTAGGACACGGAGCTTCTGGTTTCAGTGTCTCCCCAGAGCACCATATGCCTTTGGTAAAGCGCGTTTCCCTCTGGTGTTTGGCATGAGGACATGGAGCCAGGGCATCGCTGAGATGACCGGCAGCTTTTTTTTTCTTTTCTTTAATTAGGGGGTGATTCTGTAATGTTTGCTCGCTGTGCAAGGAGAGGCACTTCTCACAATGTGAATTTTAGGAACACCGGTGGCAAACTGACGCTCTGTTTTGTGAAGGTCAACATGCTGGATGAGAACAGCTTGAGCATGGACATAGAATTCAGCATCCGAGAGACGACCTGCCGGAGCGGCTCTGGAAAGGATCCCGCCACCTGTGACTTCCAAAGGGGCTACTACGTGGTAAGTGGTCTGGGAAGGGCCCACCCACCGCCCCAGAAACTAACATGAGGAAGTGCCTCGTCTTCTTCCATGACCCGGAGCTGCTTTGGCAGCCTGCTGGGAGCTGGGCCCCTGCCTGCCGGCCGGCCACACAGGAAGGCACACACTGTGTTCCTGGGTGGGGGCGGTACGGCCCAGAGGGCGAGGATGTGAACTCTGGAGTCTGTGGTCCTGAAGGATCCTGGCAGCTTATTTAACCCCTTTTGCCTCAGTTTCCTGCTCTCTAAAATGGGGATAGCGATGGTTCCCAGCAAAGTGAATACAAAGAGGTCAAAAATCCCACAGACACTTCGAATTGTACTTAAAATAATCTCAAAACGCCAACAGCGGGAGTCCCATTATTTTGCGGTTGACTGTTGGATGACATCTCTCTCCCCGACTAGCTCGGGCTCCACTGGGAAGGAATGGCAGCCTCATGGCATGTTCGGTGCTGTACCCCCCGGGACGGGAACATGGTCCCTCACTTCGGTCTGGACCCCGGGCAGCACCGTCAGCCCCCAACGTTCGCTTTCCGCGGCGTTGGCGTTGAGACGTGCACGTTCTCGGGGCTCTGCTGCCTTCCCGGTGTGCGTCGGGGCTGCTCCAAACGGTGTCACTGCTGAACGCGAACCCTTTGTTATTTGCTTCCTGAGACTTTTCGCTGTGACTCCATTTTACGAAGGACCCACACCCAGTGTCACCAACATCTGTTTCTCATGGAATCTGAGGCCAAAGCAGAGCCTTTGGGTACCCCCCACTTCTTGTTGCCCAAGTGGGAAGGGATTCAGGGCAGCCCCTCCGTGCTCACGAGGGGACGTCTGCTTTCCCAGGACTCGTGATGTACCAAACGCCTAAGAGGTGTTTAAGTGTTTTGTTTGTTTCTCCTTAGGTCTTGAGACATTTTCATTCTGGAGAAACGAAAGGCCTCTGTGCCTTTTTCTGTGCTGTCTGTGTCACTGTGCCTAGCCCTGCAGCGTTGCCTGGCCCCTAGCCCTCCTAGGGGCCACTGCAGACGTCACTCACGGTCTCTCCTCTTCCAGCCCGCAGCCACTTGCAGGAGCACCGTGCGGATGTCCGCCGGGCAGGTGCAGGACGTGTGGGTGCGCTGCCGTTGGTCCTCCAGCTCAGAGTCGGACAGCAGCGAGGAGGTATGATGGGGGCTAGGTGGCCTCCAGGACAGTGCCCCTGCGGGTCCGTGTGGGTCTGGAGCGGGCCTCTGTCACAGTGTAGTGGCAACATCACCCAGTCCTGGGCAAGCACCGCTCTGCTGCTCAACTGGATTCTCTGTTTTTTTTTTTTACCTACAATCTCATGTTCAATATCCCTTACTTCCTTCAGCCTGTTCTCCGTCTGTCTGTCTGTATCTATCCATCCATGGACCTCTATTTCCATCTCTCTCTCTCTGTCCCCGAGACTTGTGAAACAGGGAGCTTGAGTCGCAGTGAGCAAATCTGCAAAGTTTTAGGTCTCAGGATGACGCTCGCTGGTCCCGTGGTTCAGTGAAACAAAGAGGGGCGTTTTTGTCGGACCCCTGTCCCAACTATTGGTCAGCTCAGCAGTTAGGTCAGGATGCGTAACCCTCATGATCTGCAGCTTCTACCTCTTAAGTGAAGGAGTAAGGGCCAGGAATGAAGACCACCTGAATGTTGTTGGCCGAACCAAGGAAGTTGATGGGCACGGATCCAGCCTAGCGTCTGGCACGTAACGGACACGCAGGGAGTGGCAGGATGCGCTTTTTCCTTCCTTCACTTTGAAACTGATTTGCAATAATACTGTAAAATTAATAGTGTATACTTTTTTTTTATGCTTACCTGAGGACACTTCTTCATTGCTCCTAGAGAGGAAGGGGGAGAGAGAAGCATCAGCTGGTTGCCTCCATAGGCACCCAGACCAGGGATCATCTGTGCCCAGACTGGGGGTCAAACCTGCAGCTCAGGCACGTGCCCTGACCAGGAATCAAACCCACAGCCTTCTGGTTCCGGGTCAACACTCCAACCAACAGAGCCACAGCGGCCAGGGCGCTATAAATTTCTGACTTGAAATTATATCACATGTTTATTTGTCTGTCTGTTCACTGACTGCTTTCCTTACTCAAGTGTCTGTCTCACGAGGGCAGGAATGTTTATTTTTGCCAGTCCAGGGCAGTGTGTGATGCAGGGTACTCAGTAAATACTCACTGAATGAATTGTCAAAAACTGAGGAAGAGCCCCGGCCAGCGTGGTTTGGTTGGTTGGTATCGTCCCGCCAACCGAAATGCGTATAGTTCAGAGGTTTTAGTATATTCGTCACATTGTACAGCCCTCACCACTGTCCACATCCACAACATACTCATCGTCCCAAAAAGAAACCTCTCACCCATCAGCTGTTACTCTCTGTCCTCTGCCCCTCCCCAGGCGACAACCACCAGCCCCCTTCCCGCGTCTGCAGATCTGCCTGTGCTGGACACGGCCTGTGGGTGGGGTCACGTGACATGCATTCTTCTGTGACTGGCTTCTTTCACGTGGAATCCTGTCTGGGAGCCCCATGCCTGTTGTAGCACGTGTCTGTACCTAACTCCGTGATAGCATTGAGTAATATTTCATTATATGGACATATTACACTCGATTTCTTGGTTTATTCGTCGGTCACCATTTGGGTTATTTTCCCTTTCGGGATATCGTAAATAATGATGTGACGAGCTTCCGTGTGCAGCATTTCTTGAGGGCATATTTTTATATAGGCTTTCAGCGGCTCCACAAGAGCTACTGATGCACACCTAGCTGAACGCATATGGCGACTTCATAGAGAGACCGAACGCAGTCTGTTTTCCCGGTCCATACAACAAGCTTCCCTCTTTCTGGTCCACAACGTTTAGGAGTGATTCTGAGTCTAATGGAAAGCATCTTAGCCAGTTTAAACTTCATGTAACTTGCTTTTCCCTATATATTTTCTTAGACATACATACTTAATACCATATAAAGTTGTTTAACATAATGTATCATCTTATGTAATTGATCAGAGTCCTCCAGGTAAGATTTGCCTTTTTTTGAAGTATGTTTCATTGATGATGGTATTACAGTTGTCCCATTTTCCCCTCCCCTTTATCCCCCTCCACCCTGTGTCTTTCCCTTTTCTCTCTTTCATGTGCTGGTACGAACCGATGCCCAAATCTCCGAAGATGGGTTTTAGGTACATACTGGGATCTTCTAGATGGAGAAACAGTGGTCTATTTGGTAAGTTGAGATCTTTTCTTTTTAATGTTTTTTTTTTTTTTCTTGAAACCACATCATATCAAAGCTTTCTGTGAGTGAGTCTTTTAAAACTGGACATGTCTGTACGTCACCTTTGAACAAGTCCAGTCATTACAGAAAACAAACACTTTCTTTTCTCCTGGTCCCTCTCGTTGCTCTAGGAGAGAGTGACATACTGTTCACTTCGGTGTCCATGTGTGTTTATGGCTTCATCTGATGGCCCCAACGTCTCTGTCCAGTAGTCCGGGCAGATGTGGGTTTTTGCCTGAGAGGGTCTGTCTCTAAACTTGAACATGCTTGCTCACCCCTCCTGGGTGCAGGCCCTCAGCTGTAGGGCCTGGGTATGCAATAGCGTGTAGCTGGGGGTGGGGGAGGGTCTGGACCAAACCAGGGCTGCACTTGGGTCACCCTCCCACCACGTGACTAGAACAGACCAACTTTTACCCGGCTCAGTAGGCGGTGGGGTGGGGGGGGTGGGGGGGCAGGCTGTCCTTTCTTTCCTTCCTGTGTGGCCTCTCATGGGAGCCGGGTGGCTTAGGTCTCTTGTGGCTCAGGGCCATTCTCACATTCCTGAGGCCTTTGCCGGTTGGTGCTGACGTTGGCCAAGCTCTTCGGTGACCCTTTACTTCCTCCTTGTTTAAGAGGCCCCTCTAGGGCATCAATGATGAAATCACAGAATATTCTGGAAGCAGCAAGCCCTCATGGTTGCCTTTGTGTTGCAGATCTCGTTCCTGACAGACCCAGAAGCGAACAGTTTTATGAACGGTCGCTTGGTAAGTGGCCCTGTTCTCCTCAGGCCAGACCCTGCTGAGGTCATTTCGTAGGAGACGAGCCCCTGCACTACAAATTGTTGGAAGTGAAATGGAAAGCTGGTGCAGTGATGCACACACGTGCTGTGCCGGTCATTGGGAAGGTGCCCTTGAGGCATTAAAATTCACTTCAATGGTGCCAGGAATCAAAATACCGAATCTGTCCCGGGAAATAAGCATTGTCCTTTGTTTCTGCCCCACTGTGGGGTGTTTCCGAATAACCCAGATTCTTCTGATCTTCTCTTTGCCCTCCACTCTCTGCTGTACTTTGTGGTAAGCAGACACAATCACCCTCTTTATTTTCCCCCGTTTACAGGTCAGTTTTCTTATTTATTCTTTTTGATAGCTCTGTAAGCCAGATTATTACCTGCTCATACAGAAGAAATGAGTAATAACACCTGGCGTGAATCGCACACACACAGTACTTTGTCCTAATTGCCTGACACCAATGTCCCTTCAGCTGTCACACCCACCCTGTGAGGCAGAGCCATGTTCCTTCCCGTTTTGTGGATGAGCAGACTGAGGCTGAATGAGTCTCTGCAGCTGGCCCCAGGCTGCACTGCCCATGGGGGACTTTGACCCAGTTAGTGAGGGGCAGAGACAGGACTTTGATGCAGACCTGCCAGACTCCAGTGCCTCTGTTTTTTTCCATGCTGCTTTCCAAAAGAGTTGTGAAGTTCCCTCTATGCACAGAGCTCTCCGCTACCGTGAGTAAAGCAGATATGGCTGTCTCGCCGAGTTCAGCGTCTGATCCTCACTAGGCAATTTATTGGAAGCCCTACGGCTTACGATCTGAGGCTCGATTTTTAAAAAAATACAAGCCTCAGTTTTAGACCTTCTCCAAATCGTCACGTTGAAAGAATGTAGTTATTCCACCAGTAGGACTGCTGTTGGAACATTTTTTGAACACTTCTTTTGGAATTGCCTTCAGCATCTATGGCCCATTCTTTTGAATCTCTGCAGTAGTGGGAAACACTTGCCATTAGGTTTGACTTTAGAAGTAACCAAAAGACATGTAGAAATGAATCTGATTAATCAGATTACTAACCAATTGCTGTGTGTGTCAAATTACACTAAAATTTAGCAGCTGAAAGCAACAATAGGTTATGATCACAGTTTTCGAGGGTCAGAAGCCCAGAAGCAGCTTGGTGGGGTGTGTCTGGCTCAGCGTCTCTAACAAGGTCACAGACAGGATGTTGATGGGGAGCCGTGATGGCATCTGAAGGCTTGCTTGCCTGTGCCTAAGGATTCACTTCCAAGGTGCTCACGTGCTTGTCCACAAGCCTCAGATCTTCGTGGGCTGCAGGACGAGGGTTTCAGCTTCCCACCGTGTGGGCTTTTCCACAGGGCTGTCTGAGTGCCTCCAAAACATGGCAGCTGGCTTCCCCCAGGAAACGAGAGAGAGAAATGAGCAAGCAACGGAGCTGCCAAGACAGAGGCGGTCTTTTATAGCCTGAGTCTGGAAGTGACATGCCATCACTGCTGTATATTTGTTAATCACACAGACCAGCCCTGGTTCAGTGTGGGAGGGAAATGCCCAAGCCTGTGAGTGACCAGGAGGCCACCTTGGAGATTGGCTACCACGTTGGGGAAATGCCGTTTGGGGCAAATATTCACATGGACAGAAAGTACTGTGACCGATACTTTTTACACATCCCAGAAGGTAATTCCAGAGCTGAATTCTAAAGCCATTCTGGGCTTTGGGAGCATCACAGACACAGATGGGCAACTGTCTCAGAGACAGCCTTGAACATGACAATTTAGTTCAATGCAACAAATCTGTGTGACAAGCACGGGGCGGAGCCATGCAAGACTGGAAAGAGCAAGGTGACAGTCTGCGCCCTCAAGGGCTTGCAGCTGTGACGGAGGCAGATCACACGTGGTGGAGAGAGGGAAGCACTGGGTTCGGCCGTGACACCGCACAGGGCAGAGCGCGAAGAGCACAATCAGGAAGGAGAAACATCGTGTTCTCGGGCGTTCTCCTGGCAGGATGGGGTATGGCTATGCTTGTCACGAATCTGCTGCTGTTTACTGTCACGCGTGGCCCAGGTTGCCTTAGATCTTGATGTGAATGACAGAGCCTGTTGTTCCTTTTCTGTTTTTAGAGGTCATGAGGAGGGTCTCTCCTCCTGGAAATAGGAGGTCCCCGGGCCTGTGGCACAGAGCAAGAGTCAACACAGGCCTTGAGTAGGAGGAGCCTTGAGGTAAGAAACCACAGGTCAAACATGTGTCTTTAGAGATGGTGGCTCTTGCACTGATGCCTTCAAAAGGCGGCTCCCGCCCCTTCAAACGTCTGTATGTCCCCGTTCACCTCTGGTCACTGCCTTCCCACCATCTCTTCCCCTGCCCCGTACTGGCTCCTTCTCCATCCGCTCTTCACTCCTGTGCCCTCCATCTTTCCCACTGACATGATCAAGTTTTCCCACTTGAAGAGCAAACAAACAACAAATAGATGAGAGAACAGCCCCTTCCTTGGGCCCAGGGTCCTCCTGCCCTCCTGCCTTATCTGCTAAGCCTCTTGACACGGTGGTGTCCACGGCTCCTGCTCAGCTGCCTCGCCCTCCATTCACTTTCCTGCTTTTTGCAAATTGGATTTTAATCCTTCAGATCCGTGGACTGTGATCTGCCTTCCTTTTCTCCACGGAGAATTTAAATCCTGGAGGCCATTTGTATTATCTTGGTAACCCAGTTCCTTTCTTCTTTTGTCATCTCTTCCACTCGCCTGGCTCGATCATCGTCATGCAATTATTTCCAAGCCTGCATCTCCTGCCCTGCTCCATCTGGGATCCAGGCCCACTAGGCGCCGTTGCTATGGATACCCCGCGAGTAAATGAAACTCAACCAGCCTCCTCTCCAGCTCCCTTTCTCAATGGAAGACATCACCAGCCACCTAATTTTCACAAGCGCAGAATTTTACAGCCGGCTGGACTCTTCTTTACCTTCTGTCTTTTCCCAACTTGGCACATTGTTGGTTGTGTCCACACTTTCTCTCTGGCATTGGCCCAGGCCCTGGTCCCTTGATGTCCAGCTTGCCCGCTGTCCTTCGGGGTATCTGGAAACACAGAGGAGACTCTGGTCCTTCTCCACTTGAACCCCCTCGTGCTTGCTTCCCTTAAGGGATTCAGCAGAGATGTGCAAATGTCAGAGCCTGAGCTGAGAGGAAGTGTGGGGAGCTGGAGTCTGAGCCCCGGTTTTCCACACCCACCCCGAGCATCGAGTCTCATGGGTTTACGAGTTCCCAGTGACTGGAGATTGGAGCAAAGGCAGCTATGCATTTGTGAAGCCATTCGGTAAAGGGGCATCGTGGAGGACACATTTACCAGGACCCTTGGGTGCAGTCACTGGGGTCGATTCCATGCACGTTTGCTTTTATGTACTCACAGGCACGTTAATAACAAAGCTCGGGCCTTCACGAGCTTAGTTTACACAGCGCCGTAAGCCTTCAGGGTAAAGTCCGAATTCCCTAGCCTGGCCCACCAAGGCCTGGGTGGCCTGGCCCCACCCACTTCTCTAGCCTCATCCCTCCCTAGTCCACCCAGCCCCTAAGCCCTGCAGAACTCAAATACTTGCAGTTTCTCCTGCTGTGCCCTCTACCTGGAACACCCACCTGGCTCACTCCCCACACTCAGGGCTCAGCTCAGGGGCCCTGCCCAAGTCAGAGGTCAAAACATAGGTCTTTAGAAATAAAATTTCTTTGTGGGCCTCACAAAAGTCCTCATCCCAGGGCACTGCTAGGCTCCTCTCTGCCCCATCGCTGCCCCCAACCCCTTGGGATTCCTGGGCACAGGGCTCAGGGAGCCTGGCCATCGGCTCCCTGTCCCTGGGCAGAGCCTGGCACACAGCAGGTGTTCAGGAAGTGTGATTTTGAGTGAATGATGGAATTCTTCACTTTGAGTTCTTGAGATTCTTTTATTCTTAGAAAGTAAAGAAGAACCATCTAAGCATAGTATAATTAATTTTTAACCACTGGAATTTGAAAGAAGTCAACTGACTTTTTATTAAAATAGAAGAAAAAATCTACCAGTGAGGTCGTATTGGAAGAAACATGCCAATGGTAGGTTTTCCTTTTCATCTATGTGCACCTGGAAACGGAAACCAGCTTTAGACCGAGAGTAAGAAACTACTCATGATGAAGAAACAGACTCGTCATATTCCTTTTCCATAAACTGAAATCACTTCTTTGGGCTTTACAGAGCATCCTCTGGGGTGAAAGATAGAATTCCCAATGAATTGGCTGTATTTTATTATTAATAGTATGCTTATATTGGGCAGGCATACATATGTATTTCTACGTAAATTCATGACCTGATTTCTTTAAAGAAACTGATCTCTTCAAAAACATCTCTGTAAAGACAGCACAATAGAAAGGCCAAAGGCAACCACCCTGGCCTGGACATTGACTTTGACTGGAGTCCTGGCTGTGTCTCTGCCCTCCCATGACCTTCTGCAGAGCAGGTGTCCACCCTGTGCTACAAGCTTCCTAGAATGATAAAGTGAACTTGGGAGGGCTGGCCCAGGGCGTCCAGTGAGGAGGCCGACTCGCCAGGTCTGCCCTTTCCGAGCTGGGGTGGCGATCCACTCCCTTAACCTCCAGGTCTCAGGCCCTTCAAACATTTATTATTATTATTTGCTTGTTTTTGTCCCTACTGGACCGTGAACTCCTTGGGAATGTCTTTGCTTGGTCCTCTTATTAATTATTTCAGTTTAACAATAAGAAAAAGATGATCGATGATGTCTATCTTAAATTACTCATAACAATATCCTTTGCTTTGTAAGGCCAAGGAACGGTGTCTAGAGTAAGGGTTCGATCAGGTTGGAAGGAGGGAACGGAGGAATCAAAGCCAGGTGGCTAGTGTCACACGCGAAGGCCACCTTCCCCATGGGGAGCTTTCCGAAGGCGAGACTTCGGCCTGTACAGCGTAGACGCCCCAAAGCCTGGCTCAGCTTCGGGGACAAAGCAGGAGCTGTGCTGGCATTTTTGTGGTGGGACAAGCACTGCTCTGGGCTAGACAACCATTCTGTCTGTCGGAGCGGCTGGTGAACGATTTCGACAAAGAGCTCCGACCTTTCTCCGTGTTTGCTGTTGTAAGAGAGGAACTATGGCGAGCCGGGTCCCTGTTCTCCCGTGGAAAGGACTCAGTTTGAGGGTCTCAGCGCTTTCTTGGTCTCTATAGCTGGGAGAGTTCTGACGTTTTCATTATGGAGAGGTCAGAGATGGGGCGCCACAGCGACCGCACCCCACCAGGGCAATGTGGGCGATGCCCTCACCGTTCCAGTGTAGGTGGATCGGTTCGGAATTCTTCAACCCCGCGCCAGAGGCCAGCACGGGGGCCGTTCTCAGCGAGGCCCTCGTCAGCCACCATGTGGTACCAATAATCAGCCTCCTGCTCTCATCAGTTTGCTCAGCGCACGTCCACCGAATGCCCACTTCCTGCCTGTCCCCGCTCCAGTGAGAATCCGAACTCCCAAGGGTGCCTGGGGCTGTGTATGAACCCTGCATGCACTTGGCCTTATAGAAATTTGCAATGGTCCCAACGACGTTCGTCATTCCTCTCCCCTTTCATAGGTGAGGAAACTGAGCCATTAGAGGCCTCTGCTCTCAGACACAGTGCTGGCATTGGGACACAGGTCCCGATGTCGGACTCTGTGTCTGTCTGTCTCCAAGGCCCCTCTTTTCCTTTCTGGGATGCTCTACCTCATGACACTATCTCCATGTCGGGAAAGCAGCACAAGAGGGCAAAAGCTCAGGGACTCTTTGGTTAAGACATTTGCCACGGGCTGGGTGAACGTCAATCACTAGTAGCCAGCTAGGAGGCAAAGACTATGATGGGCTGGAAGTGGAAACAATGTACCTACTGACCATGTGAGAGGTGCGGCCCTAAAACATGGGCCTCCTGGTGGGCTTGCTGGGCGATTTCCCTCCCAGGTAGGAGACCCATCAGTGACCTCTTGTCCTGAGCTCCCGTGACCGCCCACCTGCTGAGGGAGTCAGGCCCCCCACATCCTCCTAAGACAGAAAAGACCCACCCATGCTCCAGAGGGAGGTGGAAGCGTGGCTGTGACTCTGTGTACTTACACTCTGCTCTGAGATTCCCTCGCTGCACACGCCTGCCACCCTCCCTCCCCCCAGTGCCGCCTGTCCTCACTCTCTGTGGCAGTTCTGTTCTGTGAAGTCATCGTAAACCCTGCGTCTGTGGATCCCGCTGGCTCCGGGCTCGCTTCACATGTGTCTCTGTTTAAGATGCCTTCTTTGTCACGTGTTGTTGATGTGTTCACGTTGAACTCACCACCGGCTGCACTCCAGCTCGGGCCTGAACATGGCTCACCGAACACACGTGTGTCCTCCCGAGGCACCGGGAAGCCTCCTCGAGCTCAGGAACAGTAGACAGCACTCAGCCTGGCACCGGGGGGGGGGGGGCCACTGCAAACAGCGAAAGCACCCACAGCGAGGATAAAAGTGCACACAACACGTGGCACCGACGACCCTAGTTCGCAGCACGAGAGCTGAGACCCGGAGGCAGAGGCTCCTCGTTGCACCTCTGCAGGCTGAAAGGCTTGAGATTTTTGTCACTACTTGAAGCATGTCCTGGAATGACTGGGAAAGCTCTAGAAGTATTGACTTGGGGGTTGCCAGTGAATATTAGTGAGTGGCAAATTTCTGGGAATAGCGAGAGTCTGCTGCGGAATGAGTCCCCACCCTGGTTTACGCCCAGCTCCTCTCCCTTCTCACCCGGACTTGGAGACAAGCTGTCTGCACTCACGGCCTCCAGCACCTCTCCCCCACCCCTCTCGGGACACTGCCCCCCGACTCTGCATCCACTCCTCTCTGTCTCCTGGGCCCCGTCCATCCCTTTCCCTGCTGAACCTCGGCCCCTTTTGATGCTGATGAAAACTCCGTTCTTTCCGAAACCCTCTGGTCTCTGAGACTGTGCCTCCCCGGTCCTCTCGGCTGAGCGTTTTCTCTCTCCTTGCGGATCTCTCCTCTTCCTCCAGCTCCCGAAATGGGATGGCCCCCAGGGCTCTGCACACATTGTCCTCTCCCCCAGGTGAGCCTGGGCACGCCCTGGGATGCCCATCTGTCCGAGGATTATTCCGACTTCTACTTCCACGATGTCCCTCTGGCTGAACAACAGACTTGCCTAACAGCACCGTGCCGGCCCTGCCGCCGGGTGGGTACCGCAGCCCACGCTCAGAACGGGAGCCTTCCCTTCCAGATTTACTCTTCCTCCTGCTCCCGCTCACCTTCCTGGTTACTCAGACCCGAAACGAATCCATCGTCGACCTTCTCCTAACCCTCATCCAGCTAGTCACCAAGTTTGTCCTTCCCCTCCGATGTTTCCCAGCTCTGCCCCCTCCTCTCCATGTTCTGGCCTTGTCATCTCTGGGCTGGTGTGGTGTTGTCTTGTTCCTCTCAAAGTCACCTCCGCACTGTCACCAGTGTTACGGTAACCCTGGTCCTCCCAGTGCTTCCCTGGAGGGCACAGCCCAAATTCCCTCATAATGAGGGGCCTGAGGCATCGGGCCCTCCCCCCAGGGCTGTGGTTCCTGTCTGGGTCCCCTGCTTCTCTCCACCTCTGTTCCATGTGGAAGAGATGCAGCAGACTATTCCTCTGGCCCCCAGTCTGGGTCTGACCTCCGAGCCCAAGCCCCTGCTGCCAGCTACAGCACCCTGTCCCCAGCTTACCCCCCGGAGTCTGGCAGACATGTCTTCCCCCGGCACCCCTTTCCTCGGGGTTCCCTGCCCATGGGCCTCTCTGGAGTCACATTCACTGTGCTATACTCTGCTTCTGTCTTCCCCACTGGTATGCAATCCCTTCCTCCCTCCCGTCTTCCTTCCTATTGGAGGTCAGGTCTGTATCTCATTGATCTTTGTAACCCACAGTAGAAACTCAAAGCATACATGTTTGTTGAATGGATGGATGAGTGAGTGAGGGAATGAACAAATGACCCCTGCTGCCTTCAGCCACATACCCTCCGACGGCTGCAGCTGAGGCCAGCCCACCCCTTTCCTGGCTTGACTGCCTCTCCCCTCCCACCACCAGCTCTTCCTCAGGCCGGCCTGGGTCCCAGCACGCCGTGGTAGACTTTCCTCAGGGCCCCTCTGGCCTTCCCCTTGTTGACACTTGAACTTCCCGCCTGGGGCTCTGTCTCCATTACCTGGACTCGGTGCCTCCTCTTCTCCCTGAAGGGGACTCTTACTGTTTCTTTGTTCAGGCAGCTGTCTGCTTTGCCTTGTTGTTCTAGCCTCCGGTGCCATCCTGATGTCCCTGCTGAACAGCGCCCAGGACCCCCAGGCCCCGCACCCCCACGGCACGCATGTGACATGCACACCATGAGGTGTAACCCTCTCACTCTTCTTTCTTCAACAGCAAGCGCTTGGGAAGGAGACGTGCCAGCGAAGACACTTCAGGACGTGCGTCATTTTCCTTTAGATAGGTCGCGGTCCGTAATAAATGTCTTGCTTTTTTCTCTTTCATTGTCTGATTTTTTTTTTTTTTAAATAGGAGTCACGGTCAAATTCTGAGATAAGCTAATGCTGTGAGGGAATGAGCATCGGCTAAGGATTTTAGGAGTTGAGACTCATCAAGTGGCCATGGTTAGCAGTTACGTCGAACATGGGTTCGAGATCAACATCCCATGGTCCTGAATTCCTCTTGGTTCTTACAAAGACAAGCAGGCCCAGGCAGCTCAGCGCCAAAGAGTGTCTTTCCTTTTGTGACTAGTTTTAATTTTTAAAGCGAAATCATCTGGTGATTCAGGGACGAGAGGCAATCTCCCCCCACCCCCCCACCTCCAAAATACCGGCCTAGCTGCTTCTCCTGCGGGTTTCTCAGTCCATGGAACCCGCTGCAGAGCCGGCTTTCTGTCAAAGCAGGTGTCGCCAGAAAAGTACCCAAGGACTCTGTCCCCAAGCCACTTAGAAACCTGCCTTAATTTGGAGCCAGGCTTTTCAGTGGCCAGCCTGCTGTGGGGCTGACCAAACAGTGAGAGGACCCGAAGATTCGAGAACCTCCAAACTGGAACGCCGCCGCCCGGCGCCAGTGAAGCTGAAACCCACGTCAGTCCCCATGGCCTTCCACAAAGATGGCAGGAGGCCCGGAGCATCACACTGTGGACAGGTGGTGACACACTGGGACATCACCAGGCATTCGCACCCTGATTTAGATGAGGTTGTTTATTCCTCTTCATCGCAAACTGCTCCACTTACCTCGGCTTTCAAGTGCGCGACGAGCCTGGTGTCTACCTCACCACCCCTGTCTTCTGTATCTTCCTCAGAGCCTTCCTGGATATTCCCATATGCTTTTCTTTCATTTCAACTTTGAGGCCAGCCTGTCAAGTTATGAACAAAAATTGTGTTGATGTTTTCAATCAAATTAATTACACCAAATGTGTAGACTTAAGTTAGGAAACACAGACATCTTTAGATTTTTGAGTTTTGCTTTACAAGAGTAAGATATACATTTCCATTTACTGAAATCTTCTTCTATGCCCTTTCATAAAGTTTAGGAGTGAGTGTGTGTATGTTTTGTGTATTTCTTTCTTTTTAAAAAAAAATTATTTATTTTTTTAGAGAGAGAGGAAGGGAGGGAGAAAGAGAGGGAGAGAAACAGCAGTGTGTGGTTGCCTCTTGCACGCCCCCTACTGGGGACCTGGCCCACAACCCAGGCATGTGCCCTGAGTGAGAATCGAACCAGTTACCCTTTGGTTCTCAGCCCAACTGTCAATCCATTGAGCTACACCAGCCAGGGCTGGAGTATTTCTTTTATAATTTATTTATTGGTGTAATTCTTTCTGTTGTTATTATAAATGAAACCTTTTGTCATATCTTAGGATGTAAAACTGAGTAATATATATTAGGTTTTTGGCCTGTCTTCCTACTCACTTCTCATGTGGTTTTTAATAGGTTTTCAGTTGATATTCTAGAGTACTCCATGTATTCAATATGGCTTTTGAAAATAATATTAATTTTGCCTCCTCTTCATCTTTGGCAGGCCACGTCTTTCTTTTGTGTGTGCTCTTCGGATGTGTTCCCACAGGGTTAGAGAGCAGAGCGGAGAGAAGCACGCTGGCCTGGACTGACTTAGATGGCATTCGAAGGGGCACTTTCGTGTATCCCCCTTAAGCACAACGCCGGTTTCTGGTTTGTGGGTATTGATGTGTTTGATCATATTAAGGTTGTATCTCTCCATTCACTGTTAAGAGTGCATAATATAAATGTATCTTGAACTTGATCGAACATCATTTGAAATTTGTCTTTTCTGAATTTGAGTTTCGAATTTGGAATTTGTCTTTTTTCTTTGATAAAAAAATACAGTGGATGATGTTAATCTATTGCCGATACTGAACCGCCTTTGCATTTCTGGAGCCCCCCCCCCCCACCACAGGGTCAGGGTTTTCCATTCTTTAAATGTGCTGCTGGATGTCAGGCGCTGCTGTCCCATTGAGGATGTTGGCACCGACCAGCATAAGTGGGAGCGATCTGCTTTGGGTGCTCTCTCGTCTGCGTCTGTTATCCTTGTGGTGAAAACCAGTGTCCCTTTGCGGTCTCTGCACAGCCCTTCCTCCACCCAGCACCTGGCTAACGAAGGGACATCTGTGGAGGACAGGTGTAATTTCTTCAGTGGTCAGAATGGAATGGCAACCTCATACCAAGTAATCGACCCATTTCTGGGATTTGCCGATCTCTGCATTCGCCCATCTCTCCCAAACATTTTTGTCAGCACGTTTCTTCTGCTTCTTTTGGAGGGAAAGCCAAGGGGTAAACAGACTCTAGGCCTGAAGTATCCTTTCTTATTTAGCAATTGTCACCGGTCCCAGGCAGGAGTCCCCTGGGTCATGGATCTGCCCAAGGACCTATCTGATTGGTCGTGTAAACGAGCACATTGGGACTGTGTGAGCCGTCCCCTCACCGTGCACTGTCACCCTGCTCTAGCTTGGCCCATGCCCCTCCCAGCACTGCTTTCCCTTGGACCAGCACATCACCTGTCACAGGAAGAGAAAGACTCTAGGTGGGGTCATGGGCTCACGGGTGATGGGCAGCCAGCGAGCCCTCACAAAAGATGCAAACTGAGGGTCCGGGACCCACAGGCTCTGTGTGCTCAGCGGTGTTTGTTCTAAGAGCAAACACGGTCTGATTCCCTCCGGCCAGAATTCAGGGGAGCAATTTCCTGTTAAAAAGAGACCTCGTGGCTTTCCTTTGACCACAAGAGGTGGCACACCTGTCCACCTCTACAGAAATCCTGTGCAAAACAAACATCGATAAGCCTCCCCATAAAAATGTCACCATGCCTCTTTGAAATTTACAGCAGAGCAGTTTGGGCTTCTCTCCAGAGGCAGGTGTGACCAGGGTCACCCTGTCAGAGTGACTTTTTACGTGGGAGTCTTCAGCAGCGTTGAAAGCATAATGATGGCGTGTTGCTGGGCTTGTCCCCTGGGAACCAGCACACACGTCTATAGACGGACCACATTCACCTTCCTTGTCCCTTCACGGTTGGATTAAAAATTGCCCAGAGTTCAAATATTTAATGTTCTTCCTTTTTTGCCAATCCTGGAATGTCTCAGCGTGGCGTGGGGTGTGGCCAACACGTCGCGTCCCTCCCCTGCCCTGGTACCCGGGTGAGGCCTCAGCTCTGGGACTGCCTCAGTCCCAACATTCACGCATGGCCTGTGCACATTTGGGGCAGCTTCCCAGGGTGTTCTGTTTAGTTACTTTCTTTCCTGGATCTCAGCAGGAGATTTAACTTTGATGGTAAGATCAACGTTCTACACATTCTGCGGCACGTGGTCTGGTTTGTTTTGTGACTGCAGAGCATTGGCCGCTCAGCGGTAGCGGAGTAAGAGGCCATCCCACAGGAAGTCACACAGTGATGCCAAGCTGTGGCCTTTTGAAAATGAAGTGTAGACTGATCAGCTCTGAGTTGCTGGGTTGCCTCTGTCCCTCTTGCTCCGTTTTCCTTCCACAATACCTGTCTTCTCCTTCCCGGGGCTCTGACCCGTTCAGTCTTCGGCAACCCAAGGATTTTTCATCTTGTTCAACCATTTGCGTGAGGAGCGGTGTTTCATGGGAACAGGGCCCGTATCTCAGCTCCAAATTCTGCCCTCCTGTCCCTAAAAACAAATTGTAATAATCAAATCTTTAGAAAGGTGACCAGTGGGTCTGAAGTTCTCTCAAAGAAGATGGTGGCCAAACTGTTAGCTCGATGGGTCCCTCTGGCCGTCTGATGTCACCATGCACCTTTTACAGAACCACAGCGAGCACCCTGTGTCCCCCACGCTCTGGTACAAGTGCACGACTCTCTCAGCTTGGTTCTCTGAACCTGCCGTGGGCCTGGTGGGGAAGTGCCGCACCCCAAAGGACCCTGTTAAACACACTGTCCCCCATTACTTTCTTCTTCTCTAGACTTCCCAGCTCATAAAATAGGGTGAAAAGCCAGAGCTCCTTCCCAGGTATCCTTTGCCCATGACGCTGGCATTCTTGCTTTTTGTGTCCAAATAGACACTCCCTTGGCTATCACTCAACAGAACACTGGCATCCCTGAAAGTCAAACAAAACCACCTCCCAAAGCCAAAGGAATGAGCAGATAAGACATCTGAGTCTTTTTTCTCTGATCTGGGGATTGGGGGAGTGGTGCTGGCCGAGGGGCTGGGGAAAGAGAGCTGGCTGTCTGGATGCCCCACTGCCTCGGGGCTTGAGCCCCGAGCACCAGGAGCAGAAGCAGCTCTGGGGGCTGGTGACGAGGAGGGCAGCTCGGTGCTTTCTGCAGGTCCCTGGAACTAGGTCACAGTGACACTGGGGAATGTGTGTCATTCCCTGGGCAGAAGCAGTGTGACTGTTGCTGCTGCTTCAGGGGTAGCGCTCTGCATGGTTGTAGCAGCTAAGGCTGCCTGCTCTCTCCACCTTCCCTTCTCCCTTCTTTCCTGCTTTGTCCTGGAGTGTCCGTCTCCTAGGTCCCCTGGATGAGCCAGGGGACTCGGAGGGTGGGTGCAGTTACTGCTTCCCATCCCAACCCACACATTGGGCTACAGACATTCCATTCTCAGCTCTAAAAGTTAGCTTTACACACCTTTAAAGAAAATGCATCGCACAGTAAAAGAAAGCATTACATTGAAAAAAATAAATAAAATTCACCAAAAATCCCACCCTCTGCATTTATCTCTCGAGATCCCTTTAAAACTGACAGTGGAAATAGATTTCTGACCGAGAACGAGCCACTGGCCACTCCTAGTTTCTTTTCTAGTCACCGTCAGGTACTGAAGGACTCTCTGGTTACGTTTAACCCTAAAACAGTCTCGTGTCTTTAATTAGAATAATGCCATGCTGGAGGGCATGCATGCATGTTATACACTAACATGTCACATGCATGTTAGTGCATGTACTATGCTACATATTAACATGTTACACACATGTTAGTATATATGATACAGCCAAAACTCTAAGGCGAGGACCATCGCCGTCTTCTTTCTGGCCTCAAGACACATCTGGGCTGAGCCTGCAATGGGAGGGAGGGGCAGGGCCCATTCTCAGCCTCAGCCCGGCAACTGGCAAGCCGAGGGAGGGGTCTGCACTGTCCTTTGGGGGCTGCGTAGCTTTGTGTCCTGGATCCTGACACATAGTGAGGCTGGTTCTTCCGTTCAAGTTTCTGCAGAAATGTCCAAGGCTCTCTCTGCTATGGTTCCTTTGGCCTGGGCCCTAAATGGACACAGCTCCATTCCACAGGGTCCCTGAGACTCCTCGCCCAGCCTCAGGGCACCCTGCATCACTCCCCACCTGCCCTCTCTGGGTCTTCTCCCCCATTCCACGCAGCCACACAAGACTGACTAAAGAGGGCCCCATGCCAGCTGCCCTGGGTTGAATACTGTCCCCCACATTCGTGTCTCCCCAGAATCTCAGAATGTATCCTATTTGGAGACCTAAGTTCTTTGTAGACATAATTAGGGAAGATGGTCATACTGGATTAGTGTGGGCCTAATCCAGTGACGAGTGTCCTTATAAGAAAAGAGACACAGAGACAGAGGGAGTAAGTCCACGTGATGATGCAGGCAGAGACTGAAGTGATGTGTCTACAAGCCAAGGAAGGCCAAGGAAGGCCAAGGCTCTCGGGAGCAGACAGCAGCCAGGAGTGAGGCCCGGACCGGAGTCTCTATCAGAGACTTCCAGAGGAGCCAGGCTGGCTGACAGCTGCAGACCCTGGAGAGAATAAATGTCTGCTGCTTCAAGCCACCCAGCGTGTGGGACTTCCCTACAGCAGCCCCCGGAAATGAGTGTGCTGGCTTCCCCGCCCACTCCCACCTGCTCCCAGGAAACACCCATATACCCTTTGCCCTGATAAACCCTGGATGGCAGCTTGGTCCCCCGAGGACAGCCACACCCCCCCAGCTCCACCTCCAAAGCACTTGGTCAGCTCTTGTCCTCTCTAGTCCCTGGTGGCAGTGGGACCCCCATCCACAGTTCCTTTCCTCCTTCTCAGTGCTGGGTCGGACCCGGTCCTTGGTATCACCCGACTTCAATAAACCCCACCCCGAGCTATGGATTGGGTGCCAGCACCCTCTTCCCTCTCCCCGAGGTGGGGGGGCTTGAACAGCAGGGTGACCATTGTCTCCAGAGAGACCCCCGTCACCTCCTCCTCTGAGCAGGCTACTGCTCCTTCGACCCCTTTGCTCATCGGGCCTTGCACAGAGGCCCAGGTGTGGGCCACGGGCCCTCCTTCACTCCCTTAGAAGCTCTGTGTGGGGTCGGGGGTAGTGCGGAGACTTTCACACTCTGTTTGGTCCCCTGTTCCAACCTGACATCCTGTTACAGGTGGTACATGTACACGCACAGCTTTACCTTGTCGAGGGAGGTAGGAGAGTGCACAGTCTATGCAGAGGCATTTCTGACCAACTGTTGTGGGTCGAGCTGTGCCTTCACCCTCACACTCATGTCCTCCCAGAACCTGTGAGGGCGAGCGCATGTGGGAAAGGGGTCTTTGCTGACGTAATTCAGTTAAGGCTCTGGACGTGGGATCTTCTTGAATTTAGGGTGGGTCCTAAATCCACTGACAAGAGTGCTTAGACGAGGAGAGGAAGACGCTGAGACCCACAGAGGATGGGGGCGAAGACAGGCCCAGGTGGGACTCCCACAGTCCCACCTGGAGGCTTCTGCAGCTGCAGAAGGTAAAGGGGGCCTCTCCCGGAGCCTCGGGTGGGAGCGGCCGGCCCACACCTCCGCGCACACCTGGATTTCAGACATCTCACCCCTCCCAGTGTGAGGAAATAAGATTTTTGTGGTTTGAAGCCACCCAGTTGTAGTAATTTGTTTTGACAGCTCTAGAAAATAACATACTAAGTGTGTTATAAACACTTGCCATGTTATTAGACAGTGCGGTAATTATTTTTAATGATAGGACACTATTCTGCAGCACAATGAACACTCTGTTGTAAAATGTTTAATAGTTGGAAATTGAACTGACTGAACACTGAGGAATGAACTCTGTTTGTATGTGCATTCGGGCCGCCGGGTCGCGCCCTGCAAAGGGTTTCGCGGTGGCAGCCCTGCCGGGTCGAAGCCCACCCTCTGGGTTCCGCCCGGGCCTCCCCTGTGTGAAGCCTCCTGCTCTGAGCCTGTAATTTCCGTAAATATTATTTCATGCTGGTCGGTACAAGACACGTCAGAACCCTGTGAGTCATTTCTTCAGCAATTCTCATAGATGCCGTCCCTATGAGCATAAAAACGGCCTTCTGAGAAGCAGGCCCAGCCCGGTACTTAGCCTGTCTGGGTCACTCATCTGATGTTTCAGTCACAGTGAGCTCACGTCCCTCCATGTGGTGCCACTGGTGCGTTAAAAATGTGTTCCTTTGTGCATTTTCTTTTGTTGGTCTCCACTCTAAAAGCGAGCCCTGAACTACAGCACCAGCCACGAACACAGGTGGCCTGGGGGGGCCCCTCCTCCATCTCCAGGACTTAATAACATAACTGCTGTAGCGGCCAGAAGTGACGTTGCCCCAGGAAGCCTTTGGGCATCTTTGTCCAGAAGCAGTCAGCATGGAAAACATTACTGAAAACTGCATTTATCTGGAGGCAAAGGGTCTGGGGCTCAACTTGTAGTTTGCTGACATCTAATTATTTTTTCCTTGAGAATGTTGGTGTCACTTAACCTCGGTGACGGAATCTGGGCAGCGAGAGCAATGGGCGAAAGGAACCCTAATATTTCTGAGACTGTCTCCCCCTGCTCGTGTTTCCCACGGCCCTTTGCACGTTCAGGTGTACGTGCTGGGCAAACCTGTCTGCACTGCATGAGCCTCCCCAGGGGCACCCCTCGAACATGGTACCTGAACAGAAGCCTGGGCCCAAAGAACAACCTCAAAATTATGACCCTGTGAAGCCAATGCCATTGCCCCGGGAGCCTGCTGCCTGTACTCAGTTGAATAAAACAATTGGTGGTGACATGGACGGCCACCTGGATGTGCAGGGCTGTCATTAGAAGCAATAAATTAGAGGTTTCTGAGGACTTCCGGCCAAGATGGAGGCATAGGTAGACACACTGTGCCTCCTCGCACAACCAAAAGAAGGACAGCAACAAATTTTAAAACAAAAAACAACCAGAACTGACAGAAAATCAAACTGTATGGAAGTCCGACAACCAAGAAATTAAGAAACATACATCCAGACCGGTAGGAGGGGCGGAGAGGACTCATGTGGCGGGGCGGTGGATGGCAGATCCGGGAAAGGTGCGGCTGGCCGCGAGAAGTGGCGGCTGCGGACCAGGCGTCCCACTCCCTCGTGAGGGTAAACTGGGAGGAACAACTGGGGAGCGAGACAGACCCCGCAACCCAGAGTTCTAGCTCGGGGAAAGAAAGCCTCAAAGCCTCTGATTGAAAACTCCTGTGGGGGTGGAGGCGGCAGCAGCAGGAGAAACTCCCGGCCTCACAGGGGAGCTCGTTGGAGAGACCCACAGGGTCCTAGAGCGTACACAAGCCCACCCACCTGGGAATCAGCACTGGAACCAGCACCAGAAGGGTCCAATTTGACTGTGAGTGGCGTGGAGGGTCACTGAAGGCCAGCAGAGAGCAGAGCAACCACCATTGTTCCCTCTCGGTCCCCTCCCCCACAAACAGCGTCACAACGCAGCAACGTGGCCGCCCCGCCCTAGTGAACACCTAAGGCTCCGCCCCTTACTACGTAACAGGAGCGCCAAGACAACAAAAATGGCCCAAATGAAAGAACAGATCAAAGCTCCAGAAAAAATACAACTAAGTGACAAAGAGATAGCCAACCTATCAGCTGCACAGTTCAAAACACTGGTAATCAGGATGCTCACAGACTTGGTTGAATTAGGTCACAAATTAGATGAACAAATGAAGGATACGATAAGGAAAATGAAGAGAAATGTACAGGGAACCAACAGTGAGGGGAAGAAAAACGGGACTCAAATCAATGGTGTGGACCAGAAGGAAGAAAGAAACATTCAAGCACAACACAATGAAGAAACAAGAATTCAAAAAAATGAGGAGAGGCTTAGGAACCTCCAGGATGTCTTGAAATGTTCCAATATCCGAATCATAGGGGTGCCAGAAGGAGAAGAGGAAGAGAAAGAAATTGAAAACTTATTTGAACAAATAATGAAGGAGAATTTCCCCAATCTGGCTAAGGAAATAGACGTCCAGGAAGTCCAGGAAGCTCAGATAGTCCCCAAGAAGTTGGACCCAAGGAGGAACACACCAAGGTACATCATAATTACATTTCCTAAGATGAAAGATACAGAGAAAATCTTAAAAGCAGCAAGAGAAAAGGAGACAGTAACCTACAAAGGAGTGCCCATCAGACTGTCAGCTGATTTCTTAAAAGAAACTTTGTAGGCAAGAAGGGGCTGGCAAGAAGTATTCCAAGCCATGAAAGGCAAGGACCTACATCCAAAATTACTCTATCCAACTAAGCTTTCATTTAGAATGGAAGGGCAGATAAAGTGATTCCCAGATAAGGTCAAGTTCAAGGAGTTCATCATCACCCAGCCCTTATTATATGAAATGTTGAAAGGACTTATCTAAGAAAAAGAAGATAAAAATAGGAACAGTAAAATGACAACAAACTCACA